>APFE030113451.1:81318-112912 GCA_000404065.3 Pinus taeda | reverse complement strand
TGTACATCGTGTGGGGCTAGTCATGGAAATAATATAACACGCACCCAACATAAATTTCATAATTTACAACTTGTCATTCAATAAATAATTTCATTATTAATATAAAAAGTGTCACAAAAATGTAGTAGTTCAATCATTTTCTTCTTGTATTTGTAATATTCCAAAATACGAAATAAAATGAATACAAGAATCATGCACTAAGCTACAATAAGAATATACAATCTGTGTGGCATGCAAGCACAATTTTTACACAAGAAGAAACAGATCAATAAACCATAGAATAGTAGCAACAAATGTGATCCATTTTATTAAAATTTCTTTAGAGTTGAGTACAATAGAGTAGAATGATAGAACCTAGGCTTGCCAATGTAATTATTCAATATCCAAGTGAATATCTAAGAAAAACTCCAACTGAAATGGTTGAATTTGTCCCAATACATTGCCCATAAAATTTTGTTGCGGCTACTAGAGGTGAATTCTAATTTATGCCATCAAATTTGCTCCAAAAATTCCACAAAATTAACTGGAGGCTTCTCTTACCCAAATATCCCAAAGTCAAAAAAATCTTGGGTTAATTCCAATTGACCCAAAAAACCCCAAAATGTGCAAATTACCCATAAAATAATGTTGTTGCTACTACTGTTGTTGCTAGAGGAAAACTACAAAATGACCCCTCAAAATTGCTCCAAAGAATCTGAAAAACTAGAGAGAGGCTCCTCACACTCCAACCAATAAAACCAAGAAATAATTTTAGATAATTCCAATTGACCCGAAATGCTCAAATAGTGTAAAAGTTCCATCTAAACCAGAAATTCGCCCCGCTATAAGAATGAGGATTTTTGACTTGACTATCACTCAGAAAATTCTGAAATTTTAACCACAAACTCTTCTTACACAATGCAGAAAAACCCAGATAATTCTTGGGTTGAATCCACCAGTCACTAAAACCCAAAATCCGCATGTAGCCCTTCACAATCTACCAGTGAGCTATAGAAATCAAACTGCTTTAAGAATGCACACTTTCCTTGAAGGGAAGCTCCGACAAATCCATCCAAATTTTCTTCCTCAAACTTTCGGCCAAAATCAGGGTCAATTCCTGGCAAAACACTACCACTCAACCCCTGCAAAATAGTTGGAAATCCAACCCCCAATAGTCGATCCTCCAATGAGCAACTCGAATTGGCTTTGTGCCCAACTAGTAAAAAAATGAGTGAATACCTGTTATAAATCTCTTTGTAAAATCTTGAATTGGACTCCCCAAATTACCTCACTAAGGAGACACTTGAAGTTCTCCAAAATGAGGGTGGAATTCCGCTTGGAAATTCCTTGTGCTAAACAGCACTAGTTGCCTTAGGTAAGAAACTGAAGAAAACTCTCCAATTCTAAAATGAAATGCCAAAATAGAATGATCAAAATGAGGCTCTAGCCTTCCTTTTATTTTTGTTTCCCTTCCTCATACCATGGTTCGATTTCTCTCACACTATGCTTTGATATCATGGTTCGATTTCTCTTTTTGGTAACCTCCACAACTTATCTTCAATTTAATTTTTATTCTTTTCTTAAGTCCCAACCATTTCCTTTTCCCCAAAATTTATTTAATACCTCCAAAACTTATTTCTCCTAATTTTATTTATCTAAAAATATTAATTATTCGCCAAAATTGTAAATTGAGAATTTCCCTTAGAAAAATTATTAATTGGGGACATTGCATATTTCACAAATATACTTTTCAATTTTATACATAAGACATGGTGAAGATCATGAAATCTTATATCTCATTTGATGAAGTCATATACATCCCAATTCATCCTATAATTACTTTTTTTCCTTTTCTTATTTCTATTTTTATACAACAAAAACTTTACCTATCCTCCCACTTTATTGTATAATTCATTATTATTATTATTTTATTTTATTAACTTTTTTTCTTGAAGAAGTGCATTCTATAATCTACAATGAGAAAAATGTGTAAATCTTTTTGTACTTAATCTAGAATTGACCTGTATCCTTTTTAAAAAATAAAATAAAATATTATTTAAATAAAAAATCAATGTCAATTATAATAAAAAAACAAAAATGAATATAAGACATATTTGGTTTTTTAAGTAAAATATCAGAACATTAATAATCTCATATAAAGGAGATGTAAAAGTTCACTTTCACTCTCAATGATAAAATATCTTGATGTCTATATGTAGTAATATGATTTTATACCAACTTTAGAGAGATAAAATAATTAAAAGTAAAAAAGATCTTTGTCATGAGAGATGCATCTGTATAGTCCAGTATGAAGGAGATGTGTAATGCTTTTGGTACTATAATAAAAATAAAATTTAAAATTTAAATAATAAAAACAATGTGGAAAACAGTTATACTGTTTTTGTTAATTTTAATTAAAACTACATACAAACATTATACTATAATAAAAAAAAAACAAGGCTAAATAAAAATTAATATTATATAAATAAAAAACAATATAATAAAAAAACAAAACATATTATATATGTTTGGTTAATTTTAATTAAAATTGATACAAAACATTAATGATAAAGAGATGTGGTAAAAATATTTTACTTTAACTATGTGAATTGTAAATAAAAAAACTAACATCATTTTATACTAAATTTGAGATAAAGTAATTAAAAGTTATAAAGATCTTATATTTTCATTTTTGAGTATGTATATGATTCTTATACTTTTAAAAATGTTTCACTGGAGAACTTAAATAAACTATTTGAACATTCACATTAACTAATTTATTTCAACTATATATAGATAGAAAGACAAAAAAATGTTAAAAAATAATTATTTGAATGTAACTATAATAAATATTTAAAGGAGAAAAATATTTGAAACTAAAAAGAAAAGGAAAAAAAAGGATATTTCGCTTCGTAAAAAAAGTATAAAGAGGATGAGTAATCATTTAATTCTTAAAGAAAATAATATTAGACTTTAAAAAAATATTAATAATAACTCAAATTATGGTAGTCATATAAATATTTTAATATGAATTTAGGTATATGATGTGTAGTTAAAATATATTAAGTAGCAAAAAAACCTTTTTAATGTGGACAATGTGATCCATAAATAAAATATTTTAATTTCAACTATGTATATATTATATATGGTTAAAAAAACATTGTATATATTATATAAAGGAACTAAAAAAACCCTCAAATGGGGAGTTGGAATTCAGGACTATGGATGAAGGGGTTGGGGGAATCTCGCCACCCCACCACCTCCCATTGCATTGGAGGGGGGGTGGTGTGGCCAACCTACCCATGCATTCACACGTGCAAATAGCTATTAAAATATTTCAATATCGTGGCAAACTAGTCATTGTTTGAGCACTCCGGATTGAGAGACCTTCATCTCATGCTTTTCTGCTATGTCTATGACATCCCCCACCATAAGTGGTACAATTTCTTTGTGTGATAGGTAGTGTATGGAATGTATCTGGTTGTGAATATGCAAGGTTGTGTTCCAAACTTTAGGTTTCCACTCTAGTGCAAAGAATGGTTGATCTCCATGGCCATGGCTTGGCATGCATAGAAATTTTGGAAGGCATAGCTTCTAGGTATGTGTTATATGTTGAGCAAAAACAAGGGGAGAAGATAGAGGAACATAATTGAGGCACTCTCCGAGATACTGGAAACAATCAAAATGACATCCATTGTAGGGTGGGAGGCGACAGCTATCAACTTTCCCTCATGGCGACGCAAGTTCATGCCCACTAGGTTGGCCAACATTGGGTAACTCTTCCTATGTTCAATTCCTTATACTTTAACAGCTTATTTACCATTTTTGCTTATGTTTGGAGGTTGTTGGTAAGTAGTTCCCATAGCACAATGCGAGTGAGTACTAGTTTTGGTCTTTATGCCTCTCGGTGGTTTTTAGGCCCTTCCTAAAATCCTTTATTTACTTCCCCTCAATCGGGCCATTTCATTAGAATATTTCATAGACTTCCTTGGAAATTCATGTCACCCTAGGCTTTACTCATATTTTGTTTTATAATTTACAATCCCCTTAGTTTCTGGGTTTTTTAGGTGATATTTTTATCTTATTACCTAGCAACCTGATGCAACATTCCTTGACAGAGGGTACACTATCACTAGGGGTTTTGTGGCAGAGGTATTCAAGTTCAACCACTAGCCCAATCCCAAGCTCAAGATGTAACAACCATTTTTCACTCCTCCACTCCAAAAATTCAATAGGAAATTTGTCAACTTGAAGCCTTGACCACTAGTGACCAACAAGCCTACTTAAACTCAAAAATTCGAGTTTAAGTAGTCAATTGGGTTCATGACCCTAAACATACTAAGGGAAGATGGAGCCAATATTTGAACTCAATTACCTTCCACTAGGAGATGAAGACATTCTTGGGTAAGGTCTTGAAGGAGAAGCATGAAGACTGAAATGATGTAATATCTTTCCTTAATGAAATCCAATGTGTTCAATGTTACCAGCACTTCTACCTTTCTAGTTTGGATGCTCGGATTTCTCACATAGAAGAACATCCCTAATTTGTTCTGAAACCTCCATCACCAGCAGTGACCAATGCTCAATACCTCACCCTAGTTACTTCATTTGATTGATGTTATGTCTAGGCACTCGATGTTTGTCATTTACTTCTTGTAGTTCAATTTATGATAGTTGTCATGAACTTCATAGTGATAGTTGTTAACATTTTGAATAATCTAAACTATTATCCATGGTTAACATTTATGGCTTCCCTCGAGGCAGACTGTTACTAGATGTAGCATAAGCAGTGATATATATTGTTATATGAAGGCATTTTGAGGAAGTACAATTTCAAATTTACCAAAAAAAATTATGGTTAAAACATTTTAAATAGTCTCACTATTCTATAATTTGGTCCTTTTTAAGCTTTATTCTTCACTCAATTTTGCCTAGTATACAACAAATATTGGTTGGAATTGCAATTTTAAGTCATGTAGTAAATCCAAGTGCCCAATGGAATTTTCAAGGCCTTGAATCCATTTATGTGTTGGAAAATACAATTTAAACAATGAAAATTTACACATGGTGTGTGTGGGGGGTGGGTGGGGGTGGGGGGTGTGTGGGGGGCGGGCGCACAGAGAGAGGGAAGAGAGAGAAGATACATCTTAACCAAATATTTATTAGGTGCCAAGAAGAGTTAAATCTCTCAAGGTGCAAACATTTTTTCAAGTTTTTTCGCTCCAAAAAAAGGTTTGCACCTCAAGAGATTTGATCCCTCTCAGCACTTGCTAGATCTCTTATTAAAATAGATATATACTAAGTTAATCTCAAATACTAAAAAAAACTATTCAATAAATAGAATTAAATACTTAGCGAATCTAAAGAAGAAAAATCTATCCCTTTGAAACTAAGGAAATGAGTCTTTGCAAAGGTGTCAGTTGAAGAAATGAGAAAATTTAATTCAAAGTCAATTTTTAAAATTGTTTAAAAGTACAACTATTTATTGCTTTGTATTGTATGAAAGAGTTAAATAAATGTATGTATCTTTTTTATGATTGAGGATTAAAAAATAATAATTAGTATATATTCATTTTAACTTCGAATATACTAAGTATCAAGAAGGATCAAGTCTCTTAAGCTTCTTTTTTTTTTGGATGCAAATCTTGAGAAAAGATTTGTATGTCAAGAAATTTGATTCTTCTTGAAACTTGGTAGATCTAGAGTTAAAATGAATCTATATTTAGTAGATTCAAAGTTAAGATGGATCAAAAATAGGTATTAATAATACTATTTATATTTATATAAATTTCATATTCTATGCATAAAAATATTCTTATTTTTAAATTTATTTAAAACCATGATAATACATATTGACATTTTTCTTGGACATGTTTTATATTATTTAAATTTTCTTTTTTTTAATATATATTATATATAAGTATTAAGTTTTTATAATGTATGTTAATTAAATTTAAATACAAATTTCTAAAATATCATGGTTATGAACATGAATCATTATTTTAATTTATATGGTACGCAGATCTTAATTTAATTAATTTTTTTATTTGTCTAGGTTGAACCTACATTAGGGCTAGCCCCTATATCGAATGGAAGAAGTATCCATCACCCATAATTGGATGTCAAGTTTGGACATCCCTTGAGAAGCTTAATTCCCCCAAAATGGCTCCCATCCTCAACACCCACTTCCCCATGAGGTTTGACCTTGTGACTTAGGAGGGACTAAGCCTCTATATTAGATGGAAGAAGTATCCATCACCGATAATGGGATGTCAAGCTTGGACATCCCTTGAGAAGTTTAATTCCCCCAAAATGGCTCCCATCCTCAACCACAGCACCCCCCCCCCCGGAGGTTTGACCTTGTAACTTAGGGGGGACTAAACCCCATGCAAACCAACTAGTCTACACCTCATGGGTTATGACCTTGATTTATAATTATTATTTGTATTTTATATATATTTCATGTCTCTATATATGTTTATTAATTATAATTATTAAATTTATTAAATTTTGCATGTTTATTAATTATATATTTTGAAATATTATGATTATGAATGAGTTGTTATTATTTAAATTAATTTAATGTGATATGTATATTATGATTTATTTTTTAAATATTGTTAATAATTTTACTAATGAAAACAAAATTACAATATAACCATTGAAATGAATTGATTTATTATTTTCATTACTTTTTTAATTGAGTTGACATTATGTTTTATTATTTTTTTTAAATTTAATGCTTCATCTTACATGACATTACAACATAACAATAAAATTTAAGTGTGTGTGTGTGTGCATACAATATGTCAATCATCAATTTAGCTACCTCCATGGACTAACATTAATTTCATATTAAAACATAACATTAATTATATATTTATAATAATAATAGAATACATTATTTATTTATTTATTTATTTATTTATTTATTTTTATATCTAGCAAAATTAGCAACTGATCAGTCTCTTATCTGTAAGATGTCATGGATATTCCACTGGACAATGTGTCACAACATATCTGATAATATTATATTAAAAATCTGAGGTTCTACACTATTACAGTTTATTTAATTTCTAGATCTGTAAAATTAATTGTAATTAGTGCATGTATGTAAAAGTAAATCAAGCAAAAAAGAAGAGAATGAAAAAATAAGCTCACACACACATAATACACAAGATATTCTCTCTGGTAAACCCTTTCAGGAGAAAACCCAGCTAGAAGGTGAGGTCGCTTCGCACTCTTTCTATGTCTGGAAATATCGCTCCAAATACAAAGAAGTGATGTATGTGGCCTGTGAGTTGCTACAGTGCACATATCCTTTTTGTGTGCTCTACCTCCTATCTCTCCTGGCTATCTCTGCTTAACTATGGAACAAAATTCTCTCCAAAGAATGGAATGCCTCTTCCTCCTAGTGGCCTGGTTGTAACACAGCCCAATAACCTACTAGTGGTTAAGTTTGACAACATCAACTCTTAACTAGATTACAAAATAGACTCTTCTAGAGTCTTTTACATCAAAAACATGTGGCTATCCCCTTTTCAATGAATAATGAGGGCTGACACGCCATCCTCCCGAACTATAGGTGTGAAAACACAAAGGTCGACTTCTAAGTGGCATAACCTTTGCATACGAACTCTGATTGACGTGATTCTTGCGCCATTGGAAATATTTTTGTGTAGAATAGCATGAAAAGGTTTTAAATTTTCGCAGCAAAGTTTTAACCCCAAAAAACGTTATTTGATGCCTCAAAACACTCCCAAAAGGTTTCAGACCTCAATTCGCTAAACTAGGTCCAGCCAATAAAAACGGTCCCATGAGATCATTCCTCCACTTTTTCCACTCCGAATGCATAAAGATGGATGACAAATAATATAATGATCTGATTCTGATCACACCTCCCTATTTTGGGAGGATTTTGGTCCCCAAAATCTTTTACTGAATGAGGTGAGGAAATTTTTCCTCCACCTTCTCTCTAGTGTACCATTTAGCGCCTGGAAGTTGTCCCTTCAACCCAATCCACCAAAGGTCTTGTTTCCCTTGTCTTGTAGTTCTAGACCTCTTATGCAAAATTGTATCTCTTGTCAACTCTGCCTAAGTGTCTGGTGCCAAATCCTCCACAAAAGGTAGGACATGTTCCTCTTCCTAATATAGCATGGAAGGCTCATAGAGTTTCAAAGTCTCTACATTTACAACTGAGTAAATGTGCATATATGGTGGTAAACTAAGTCGATAGGCATTATCACCCACCTTTTCTAGTATCTCAAAGAGACCATACCTTAGAGCCTTGACTTTCTTACCAGGCCCCTATAACCTCTCCTTGTTCAACTGTAGCCATAATTTGTCTCCCACCTTGAATGATTTCTTTATTCTGTGTTGATCATGCCTGGCCTTATACTTCACCTATGACTTCTGCAATGTTTCTTGTACCTGTAAATGGATCTACCTGATCTTCTCTATAAACTTTTCAACCCTCAAAGCATCTCCTGTAAGGTCTTCCTTCACTCCTCCTTGTTGCCCATATGAAATATCCAAAGGTGAAGGTGTAAAATATCCAAAACAAGTTTCAAATGGGGACATTCCTATAGAAGTGTGGACTGCTCTGTTATAAGAATGTTGTATACATACAGATTTCCATCCTAGGTCTTCAGATGCTTCTGGTTGTAACCCTTCAGAAGCTGCACCAAAGTTCGGTTGACTACTTCTATCTGCTCATATGTCTGTGGATAGAATGTTGTAGATCTCTTCAACTTCGTGTCCATATTCTCCCACAATGTAGTCCAAAATCCACTGCAAAATCTTGTATCCTTGTCTAAAAGGATGCTCCTTGGTATCCCAAGGTGTACCCAGACCTATCCAAAGAACAAGTTTGCTTCTTCGTATCCGCTGATGGTCTTTCTACATGGCATCAAAACACTCATCTTTTTGAACCTCTCAACTACCACGAATGAGTAGTCATGTCCCTTCCTTGTTGATGCTAAACCTCCCACAAAGTCCATGGAAATGCTTACCCAAGGATGAGAACCTACAGGTAGGGATGATACAAACCCTGTTTCATGTTACTAGGCTTGTTGGTACAACAAAGCATGCATCCTCTTATCAACCTAGCTACTTTTTCTTGCATCATGGGCCAATGCACATACCTCTGCAAGTTAGCCATGGTCTTTCCTACACCAAAGTGCCCTGCAACCTTGGAGGTGTGAGCCTCTCTATCAGCTGCAAACGCTCACCTTTAGGAACACATATCTTATCTAGCCTGTAGAGTAACCCATCTTGGAGGAGGTATTCAATGGTGTTGTCTCCATCGTGCACATGAATCTGACTCTTCAACTATAGATACACTTCCTTGAAGTCCTCATCTTCTTAATATGCATCATGGGTGAATGGCTCAATGTGCATAAGAGTCCCCAAAGCTATAATATTTTATGTGGGTGGCCTTGAAATCATATTGACCAACTTGTTTGTGTTTCCCTTATTATCCTTAATCACCAAATGAAACTGTTGTAAAAACCCCATCCACTTGTAATGCTTGGTCTATTGTAGCTTATTATGGGCCTACAGGTACTATAACGGCTGGTGATCCATGTGGATTAGTGTCTCCTTTTCCATCAGATAGTGCGTCCACTTCTTCACATCTTTCACCATGGCATAGAGCTCCTTATCATAGGTATGGTAGTTAAGAACTACCCCATGAAATATTTTAGAATGGTAGCAAACGGGCCTTCCTCCTTGCATTAAGACAGCTCCCATAGCATACCCACTCGCATCTGTCCCCACTGAAAACTCTTGCCACTTGTTGTTATGGTGTGGAGCAGTGTTGTTACTCCTGAAAACGAGGCTATGAATTTCCTCAGGTACTGTGTTGCTCCAATGAAACTCCTAACCTCAATAACATTAGTAGGCACTGGCCATTTCATGATGGCCTCCATCTTGGCAGGATCTATCTTCAATTTTCCTCCACCAATCACATATCCCAAATACAACAAGGACTGTTGCGCAAACTCACACATCCTGAGATTTGCTAATAGTTGGTGCTTCTTCAATGTTTTGAAAACCTGCTTCAAATGTGAAATATGCTCCTCCTAGGTAGCACTATATACCAGTATATCATCCAAATAGACAATAAGAAATGAATCTATAAAATGGTGCAGTACATCATTCATTAATCTCATAAATGTAGCTTGTGCATTACATAGGCCAAATGCCATAACTAACCACTCATACAAACCTTGCCTAGTTTTGAAGGCAATCTTCCATGTATCTTCTTCTTTGACTCGAACTTGGTGATATCCACACTTCAAGTTCAGCTTGGTGAAATACTTTGCTTGATGCAGTTGATCTAGTAGATCGTCTATCATGGGTAGGGGTATCTATTCTTGGGCGTGATTTTATTCAACACCCTCTAATATATACACATCTGCCAAGTCCCATCCTTCTTTGGCACAATGATGATGGGTAACCCACATGGTGATGTACTCGGTCAAATGACACCCTATTCTAGCAGCTACTGCAACTGTTTCTTTGTCTCACTTGATTCTATATCAGACTTCCTATACAGCCCAATATTTGGCAATGGGGAGTCTGGGAATAGTTGGATCCCGTGCTCCACTTCTCTCTTAGGGGGTAGGCCTTTAGGATCTCCAAGCATGTCCTTGTATGCATGTAACAACTCCTCCAATTGTTGTTTTTGTTTCTTAGTACACCCCTCTAGGGTTGCCTTTCCTCTTATTGACTCCTCTACATATTGATTTTCTCTTAAAAGAATAAAACATACTTCTTGCTGGAACTGATCAATTTCTTGGCTTGGTTAGCACTTACCAGTGAAATTTTAGACATACCTTTGTGCATGTTGATGATGAATGATTTTCCATCCTTGATGAGTCAGTAATGGTTCTCCTCATTAATATTGCATCACTCATGTACATGTATGGACTCCCAAACATACATACATCAAGGGGAACCATATCCAGATCTACTTAATCAATAAAATCAACATTGATAAAAAATCTAATTTTACACTATTTTGTTACCTTCATCTTTGCATCCTTATGTACCCATCCCAGTGGATATGGGTTTGGATGATCACGAACTTCCAGCCCCAACTTCTTGACTAGATCTACTGCAATGAGATTTGCCTGTGATCTTGAGTCAAATAGAGCATTAATCTTCGTCTTCTTGACTTATATCTTTACATGGAAGAGTTTGGTCATTTCTTTATCTTCCTTTTGTTGAAGGCTACTCAGATTCACCTCCTTCTGAACTAATGTACAGATGATATTCTCATCCATGTCAAAGTTCATTTCAACTTGGTTGCTCAAATTAGTGGCCATGAGATTCTTCTTCTTATTGTCTTTCTTCTTGCTCTTCGGGTTTAACTCTCGATGCAACTTCCAGCACTTCTCCTCTGTATGGCCATCAATGTTGCAGTGGTTGTAGTGAATGCTATGATATTTTCACTAATGTGTTGTGGCTATCGTCTTTTTATATTTTCCCCATTTTTTCTTCCTCTTCCCCTCCTTAGAAGCATCTTTTTGCTCCTTTTTCTTTGATCCACTTGATTGCGCTCTTTTCAGGCCTATGTTCTCAAGTTGTTGTGCCTGTACATAAGCATTTTCCAATGTTTTGGGCGTAAACAACTTCACTTGCTCATGCGGATGGTGGTACACACCCCTCAAATACTTGAGGAGTACATCTGGGTTCTTTGGAGAGATACCCAACATTATAGTCATATTTCTGAGTTCTATGGTGTACTCCTGCACACTTTGGCCCAACTTTTGCCTGAAGTAATGCCACCAGATCCACTGGTCTTCCAGATACCCAATGGGATAAAACTATGACTTAATGAGGGTTTTGAAATCCTCCCACTTAGTCACTGGAGGTTATCCCTCCAACCTCAGGGTTTCCGTGTGGCTCTCCCACCAAGTCAGTGCATGGCCCTCCCATTTCAGTTGCGTGAATGAGATCTTCTGCCCTTCCTTGATCTTATGGAAACTGAAATAAAATTCCAGTTGCTACAACCAATGGTTTAGCTTCAAAGCGTCGATCTCGTCGTGGTTGTAGGTTTTAACCCCGTACAGAAATTACCTTCATACAAATTCTAAAACATAGAAAATAAACAATAGCGAGATCATAACACATAAAACACATATACATAGAGATTTTCCCCTAGATCCCAAAACCGGGATTACCATATTGATTTTTCATTATGTTCCTTTCAATGTTACAATACATATATATACATGCCGAAGCATCCAATACCATGGACCAAAAAACCATCGCGCCCAAAACCATGTGTGTAAACCATGCACAAAACCATAGGTAGGTCCGCCCACCTAATATAGGGTCCAAAACAAAGTCCCCGATGCGCTGCCCCGAACCCCGTAGAGGGGGTCTTATCACCCCACTCAAACCCCCTATGAGCCCCCCGCTACCCAATCAACGCAACGAAAGGGGACTCCACCCCCCCTCTAACCCCCTGGTTAACTAAGAGAGCTAGTCGTGGAAAGAATATAACACAGCCCAACATTCTCCCACTTGTTTTTTTCTTTCCATAGTGGGCCACAGGAGAGCTTAGTCATTTATCCATCCCTGCAATGCCCATTGTTTCTCTACACCAAGAGAACTTCTCAGAACTCACAGATTTTGTCAATGCATCTCTAGTATTCTTCAAAGTGTCCACCTTTACCAACAACACCTTTTTGTCTTCTATCATATCCCTCACAAAGTGATACTAAACATTAATGTGCTTTGTCTTTGAATGATAAGCAGGGTTCTTTGCCAAGAAAATTGCACTTTGGTTGTCGCAGTCTATCCTTATAGCTCCCTATACTAATCCCATACTTTAACACAATCTATACATCCAAACTTCTTCCTTTCTTGAATCAGTGGCTGCCATGTATTTTGCCTTTGTAGTTGATAGTGCCACTACAGATTATTTCTTACCCATACAATTGGTTGCACCACCAAATAAGGTTAAACACATACCCACTTGTAGATCTTCTCTGATCCAAATTTCTAGCCCAGACTGCATCAACAAAGCCATGAATATCCAACACTCTATCCAATCATGGTCTTCCTTGGTTTGTTGGCATTATGAGAGAAGTGTTGTCCTTGATGGCAAACCACACAGATGACAAATCATAGTACAAAAGGTCAACAGCAAGGAATTGATGATCAGTCTACAAGAATGAAGAGAAAATATATATACGTTGGTTCATTGTGACCAAGCCGTGTATACACGCGGGTTAGACTTTACCAAGTCGCGTATGCATATGCACGCACTTTCATGTGAGGAAAAGCACGTATATGTTGGATAACTTACCTTTGGTCCGTGGTAGTTAGTCCTTGGTACTTGAACCTATGGTGTTGGACCATGGCGTCTCATCAGATGTGTTGATCCCTAGTTTTGGGTTCATGGTATTGGTTTGTTATGGTTTTGGACCATGGTATTGAGCAAGGCCTAAGACTATAAAAGGAGAAGAAGATCATTAGGCAAAGGCATATGGAGAAATACTTAAATATCTGATAAAGTATGAGATCCAGTATGCAGGATATGGATTATGAAGCATTGCTTGATCTAAGCTAAGGAGGGATCTCACTAGTTGATGGAGAACAAGATCTAAGGATAGATCGGGATCAAATGGTTTGAAATGAACTATCTCTATATGGTTGATTATGCTTGTTCTAGATCTGTATACTGACGCATGTAATGTTCTGAACTGGGTATATCTTAATTTTGAGATAGCTGCAAGTCTTGTTTGAATATTTATAGATCTGTACGTGGGTTGGATTTGGTAAAAGCGTGTATGTACGCAGTTTTGGTTCATCCAAGTAGCATATACCATTTAAGCTGTGATTTTTTATGATACAGTTGGTTTTGAATATTGATGCAGAATTCAGTGTTCTGCTCTGTGTTCTGGTGACTGTTTTTGTTGACAGGGTTTGAGTGTTGAGTGTTGATGTTGCTAAGTGTTTGTGAGCTTCAATGATATTGATGGGTCCAGTATGAAAATTGGATGAAATGTGGCCTTCAGATTGTAGTGTTGTGCTTCAGCGTATCCAGTTTGAAAATTGATGAAACGTGGTACCTGGAGGAAGAAACAGAAGGTTGTAGCCTTCTGTAGGCCAGCACCTACGTACTAGTATCTTGGCTAGTGCAAGAGATAAAGGGGGTTGTAGCTCCCTTCCAGGAGAGACTGGAAAATGAGAGAGAGAGTTGTAGCTCTCTGCAGGTTACAGCCTGTGTACTGGTAAAGGACTGCACCAGTACATTGTAAAAGAAGTTTCTTATTAAAGGAAGATAGAAACAAATTGCAGCAGGTGGTTTTCACCCACATTGGGTTTCCACCTTATATCATGGTGTCATGTGTGCTCTTATTGTGATGAACCTGTACTGTTTAACTACACTATTTACTGCTAAACAGGTTAAATAATGTCTGATGCCATTTACTGAAGATAAGCTAATGAATCATAGATACTGCTTGTACGCTGTTCAATTATAACACAGTCAACGAATAACGCGAAGATAACTGAACTGAAGTCGCGTATATAAATCTGAGTATGAAAAATAAAAAGTATCTGATTTGATAATACTAATTCCCCCCCCCCCCCTCTCAGTATTATTTCCAACAAACACAAACCATAAGCACTAATGCCATGCAAATACCTAAAAACCCGCTTCACTGTTGTCCAGTTCTCCTTCCCTGGTCATAAACCTACTCAATACTCCCACTGCATGTGCAATGTCTCGTCTATTACAGACCATCGCATACATCAAGCTACCGACTACACTTGCATATGGAACATGGGACATGTCCTCTTCCTCTTCTTGTGTCTTGGGACACTGTTAGCAGATAACTTCACACCTATAAGAATAGGAACCTTCACCAGTTTACTATCCAGTATATTAAACCTTTGTAGTATTGTCTCGACATACTTCCTCTAGTCTAACCAGAGCTTCCTCTTTGCTCTATCTCTTTTAATTTCCATGCACAAAATATAGTTTGAAACATCAAGACCTTTCATGTCAAATTTGGAGGACAATTGGGTCTTCAAATCCTTGATAATTTCTTTGTCATTTCCAACCAACAACATATCATCCACATACAAGACCAGATAAATAATTCAGTCACCAATTAATTTAAAATACACACAGTGATATGCTTTGCTTCTAGTGAAGCCAAGTCCCCATATAAATGCATCAAATTTCTAATACCACATCCTTGGTGACTTTTTTAACCCATATAGAGACTTTTTTAACTTGCATACCAGTTCTTTCTTACCCTTCACCGGAAAGCCTTCAAGTTGCTTCATGTATATCTCTTCTTCTAGATCCCTATGAAGAAATGTTGTCTTCGCATCCATCTGTTCTACCTCAAAATCAAAAGCAGCAGCAACAGATAACAGTAATCTAAAAGAAGCTACCTTGGCAATAGGAGAAAAAATATTACCAAAATCAATTCTGGCACCTGGGAATAACCTTTTGCTACCAACCGAGCTTTGTATTTCTCCACCTTTCCTTCTGCATTTGTATTCTGCTTGAATACCCATTTGCTGCAATGGTTTTCCTTCTAGTTGGCAACTCCACCAGATCCCAAGCCTCATTTTTGTGCAAAGATTCCATTTCATCAACCATGGCCTCTTTCCAGTGTTTGCCATCCTATAAATCTATTGTTTCCTTCACAGTTTTGGGATCACCATAAGTAATAGATAAAGAAAAATTTGAACAGAAAGAAGATGGATTATACCTTTCTAGTTGCCTTCTTTCTCGAACTGATCTTCTCACAACCAGAGTTTGTGGCTCTTCATCTTCTAATTCCTCTTTTGTTGTAGAGTCTGATTCTTCCTCCTTAAGCTCAAACTCTATCTTCTCAGGTTCCTTTGGTTGGACTTCATGTTTAATAAAATATTTCACCTCTCTGAACACCACATCTCAGTTGTACACAACCTTCCTCGTTACTAGGTTCCAAATATTATAACCCTTTAAACCATCCTTATACCCAATAAAGATGAACTTTTCAGATTTACTATCAAACATTGTTCTTTTCTCCTTTGGAACATGTACATATGCATCACATCCAAATACCCTCACATGTGAAAGAGAGGGTTTCTTACCAGTCCATACCTCTTGTGGAGTCTTATCCTCCAACGCTGATGAAGGTAATCTGTTGACCAGGTAACATGCCACCACCTTTGCCCATAATTCCTGTCCTAACAAAACACCACTGAGCATGCTTCTTCCCTTTCCATCAATGTCTTGTTCATTCTTTATACAAATCCATTTTACTCAGGTGTGTATGGAGTAGTCTGATGCCATATATACCACACTTCTTACAAAATTCTTTAAATTCCTTCTTGCAAAACTCTCCACCATTATCTGTCCTGAGCACCTTTATCTTCTTCTCTATCTGGTTTTCCACCAGAGCCTTAAATTCTTTAAACCCGTCAAAGACTTCAAATTTCTTATTAAGGAAATATATCCATGTATTACTTGATAAGTCATCTGTAAATGATACATAGTACACAGACTTACCCAGTGATGGAACCTTCACAGGTCCAAACACATCACTGTGCACAAGCTCTAATATCTATTTCACCCTCTTACCACTAGAGGGAAAACTCACCCGATTTTGCTTCCCATATACACAATTTTCACATAAATCAAAATCCAAAGAGCTATTAGTCATACCTTCTACCATACCTTTACCATGAATTATTTGAAGGCCCTCCTCTCCAATATCCAAGGATTTGATGCCAAGGCATGGTCTTTTCTCTAGAGACCACTAGATTTTCTGCTCCACTTTCAGGAACCACAGAACTATTACACCCATCAAAAATAGTGCTACCTTGCATCTTGTACAAAGTTCCAATATGAACTCCCTGCATCAATACCAGTGCCCCTGAACCATCTTGCAGGTATCTTTCTCGATCACTATTTTTACACGTGCATCATCCATCTTGCTTACAGAAATCAAATTTCTGGCTAATGCAAGAATATGTAGAACACCTAGAAGTGTTCTAATCCTTCCACCTTGCAACTTCAATTTAAATTTTCTGCAACCAATGATTCTATCCTTCCTATCATCCCCCAAGAATGCATCACCACCATCATATTTCATATACTCGCAAGACCACTCTCTATGGGAAGTGAAGTGAAAGGATGCACCTAAGTCAATCAAACATGCCTCGAGATTTACATGTGTACTTAAAGAAGTAAAGTACACATCCCCACCTTCATCTGAGGTGTTTTTCATCTTTGCAAAAGGAGCTTCATCAGATCCCTTTCCTTTGTAAAGAGATTTCTATTTACAGTCCCTTTTGTGGTTCCCTTCCTTTCCGCATTTCCATCACACCTTTACAGGTTTTCCTAGAGATTTAGATCTCCCACTTGATGACTTATTTTTGTTTCTATTCTTGGACCATCCTCCTAAATACAAGGCATCACCATTTTGGATCTCTGGATTTTTCCGTCTCATCTCCTCCATCAGTAAGGATGAGACTATTTCATCAAACTGCAATGCAGTTGCATTGCTACCTATTGCAATAACCAGACTAACCCACAAATCTGGTAGAGAACACAACAAACTGATGCACTTATCTTCATTTGAAATTTTAATATCAATAGATAATTACTAGCTTACCATAGTATTAAATGCATTCAAATTCTCTGTGACTGAGTCTCCATCTTTCATCCTTAGGTTATACACTTTTTCTGCAAGAACAGTTTATTCACTAGAGACTTAGATTGGTAAAAAGTCCCCAACTTGTCCCACAAAGCCTTTATCGTAGCTTCCCCTGATACATTTAGAAATACTGAATCTGAGACACACAATCGTATTATGCTTTTTGCCTTTCGATCTAACTTCTTCCATTCTTCATTGGACACTCCTGTTGGTTTTGTACCCAGATCTACTGCAATCCCCTGATCTTTGTACACCAACGCATCCTCCATCTTAAGTTTCCACAACTTAAAACTCTGACCATTAAATTTCTCGATCTCTATCTTTCCACTGCTTGCCATCTTCTTTCACCACTAGAATCAATCCCACATATCTCCCACTAAATAGGGTCTACCACAGGCCCAAGTGAAACCCCTCAGCAATAAAGGCATCCCCTTGAAGCCAAAATAGCTCTGATACCAAATTTAGGTTTTAACCCCATACAGAAATTACTTGCATACGAATTCTAAAACACGAAAAAAAAAAACAATAGCGAGAGCATAACACATAAAACACATATACACAAAGATTTTCCCCTGGATCCCAAAACTGGGACTACCAGATTGATTTTTCATTATGTTCCTTTGAATGTTACAATACATATAAATACATGCCAAAGCATCCAATACCATGGACCAAAAAACCATCGTGCCCAAAACCATGTGCGAAAACCTTGCACAAAACCATAGGTAAGTCCGCCCACCTAATATAGGATCCAAAAAAAAAAAAACCCGAGGCACTGCCCCAAACCCCGTAGAAGGGGGCTAATCGCCCCCTCTCTAACCCCCTGGTTAACTAGGGGAGCTACTCATGGAAAGAATATAACACAACCCAATAGTGATATGGATTGATATCAAATTTTTCTTCCTTTTTAAACAAGGATTGGTTCACGGCACCCGAACTGGGTCGATCTTTTCCAGGTTCTTTCTTCGGTTGGTTATTTGTGTCTTCCCAATCTCCCTGTTGATTTGTCTTCTGCATTCAAAACCTTTTCTTCTCCAAATATCCCCAAATTATTACTTAGGGCTGCCATGAGGAAGTTTACGTTGTAGTTTATATCAGTGACTTGTTCTTCAAGCTGCAAAAACCTCACCTCTGCAGGATCACGAGGTTCATTTAGAGATTCATCACCCATTATCAGGGTTTTACGATTTTCAGCCTCGTCGATCTAAATCCTTGTAATTTCAACCAAATACCCAAATAAACCAGGCTCTGATACCAAATGATCCGTAAATTTCCATGGATATTCCACTTAACAGTTCGTCACAAAAGATCTGATAATATTATATTAAAAATTTGAGATTCTACACTATCACAGTTTTATTTAATTTCTAGATCTGTAAAATTAATTGTAATTAGTACATGCATGTAAAATTAAATCAAGAAAAAAAGTAGAGAATGAAAAAATAAGCTCACACACACATAATACACAATATATTCTCTTTGGGAAACCCTTTTGGGAGAAAACCCAGCTAGAAGGTGAGGTTGCTTCGCTCTCTTTCTCTATCTGGAAATATGCCTACAGATACAAACAAGTAATGTCTGTGGCCCGTAGGATGCTATAGTGCACATATCCTCTCTGTGTGCTCTACCTCCTATCTCTCCTAGATATTTTTTCTCAATTATGGAACAAAATGTTCTCCAAAGAATGGAATGCCTTTTCCTCCTAGTGGTCTGGTTATAACACAGCCCGATAGCCTACTAGTGGTTAAGATTGACTACATAAACTCTTAACTAGAGTTACAAAACAGACTATTCTAGAGTATTTTACATCAAAAACACGTGGCTAGCACTATTTCCATGAATAATAGGGGCTGATGGGCATCCTCTCACACTATAGTTGTGAAAACAAGAAGGTCAACTTATGAGTGGCATAACTTTTTCATAGGACTCTGATTGACGTGATTCTTACATCGTTGGAAAAAAATTTGTGTGTAGAATAACATGAAAAGGTGATGTAATTAAGAAAAAAAATTACCCCCCAAAAAATCCTTTTTATGACTCAAAATTCTCCTGAAAGGTTTCAGACCCCATTTCGCTAAACTGGGTCCCGTTGATAAAAACGACGTGAGTTGACTCCTCCACTTTTTCTACTCAAAACGCATCGAGATGGATGAATAAAAATACAATGATCCAATTCATATCATTCTCGTACTCGCCTAACATGAGGTCGATTCCAACCACTACCGCTAAACCTCTAGGTGAACCACACCACCCCCAACATGTGCCCCATATGTAAATTTGAGGGGTTTGAAACGAAAATTGCTTGGAACATAATACTTTGTTTTCATAACCATCACTAATTGGGTTTCCCCTAGGGGGCTAATAGAAAGCATATATTAATAAAAGTAAGTTTAAGAAATGGGTAAGTGAGAGAAATTACCCATTTAATCATAGGTATCTAGTGTAAAAAACATCTCTATGTTGCATTACAAGATCACTAAGGTGAGGAAACAAGTTGTAGGCTTCTAGCTTACTCAACCCAACCTATTTTCCCTTGTGATTGTTATTCTAGTCATTACTAAGCATTCCAAGCATCTCATCTAGCCATCAAAGAATTTTCTTCTACCTCATGCAACAAAAGGAAGATTTTTCCACTTTGGTGCTATTCTTCTTTTTAGTGCTTTTCAATGTGGGTGGAAAGATTATGATCTATTGAATTCTTTCTGGAAATTAAATACAAGAATACTACTTGGTTCTCAAACACTTAAAGATTAGTAATTACATAATGGATGAAGGTTTCCTAACTTTCCCAACTTTTATTGACTATAACCATTTATCATTCATCCAATGTTTGCAATTTTCCATTCACAATGTTGGTTTGATCAATTTTCGATTGGGTCAACGTCAATAATGGAAATAATGCATGAAAATTCTATAGAATGAACATGAGAATACTCTAGTGAATGGAGTGAATGGAAATAACAGCTTTCAAGTAATTATTGTTGTCTTAACTTTGACAAAAGGAATGTATTACTTTTACACTTCCCGGTGATGTATGTACTTATCCCATGCTTCGATAGCGATGCGAGAAGAATTCCCCACCAAACGCATACATGCATTTAATGATTGGTTTTATAAATCAAATGGAGTGGATGTTTGATTTAATGCATGTGGTGGAAAAGAGATGAGAGCTAAGGCAATAGAGGGTTTAATTTCTAGTAGGTCCCCTTCCATCTTCCCCTTTGGTGGAACATATCACTTCTCTTCTTTTCTTGGACATATATGTGTGTGTGTGTGTGTGTGTGTGTGTGTGTGTACACACCACACACACACTCCAACATCAATATTTACATAGCTTGAATTCAACATGGTAAGCCTAACACATGGTCTTGATAAGTATATGTATATCATCTATTTACCTATCATTTACTACTTGGGAATTGACCTTGAGTTTCACACTAGGAATACTTACTACATATTTACATCACTTACATATAAGGCCATTTATTTAATATCGCATGAATTAAATTTCATCATTATAACCACACATTTATAATTTATACATAATATGATCCAATACATGTTTTCTAATAAATTTTAGACATCTTGAAAATGTAACCATTATTCAAACAAACAAATGGATAATCTCAACAAAAAGGTGAAAATTATTTAGTAAAAGTTGCCCAAAATACTATAAGAAAGATTTCCTCCATCTGATTAAATATTTTAGCCAACCTATCATGAAGCCACTCTTAACCATGAATTAATAAGACGAAAGTATTTTTTATTATAGCATTCCACATAGTAAAGGTTATATCATCTTGGTTGGGTTTATTGAGCTGAGAGGAGCTCCATAGTCTAGTATGCCAACAATGGTGTAAATTGTTATGTAATGTAATGTTGAATCACTCAAATTATTTAAAATAAAAATAATAATTATTAATATAAGTTTGATTTAGTCATTTGATGGGTTTATCGATGGTGGTTTACAAACTCATAGTATTGCATATCCCATGATATTTGTTATAATGATGCCTATTTAAAGGCTTGATAAAATCCATTCTCAAATGTAAGAGTACCAACTTAGATCCATATTAACTTTGGACTTGATGCCTCTCGATGCTTGGAAGATCTGAATTTAAGATGGATATAGTTTGGTAGCTACACAATCGAATTTTACCTTGAATTTTGTCCTTACTCTTTGATTTAAATTTTATCACAGATTATGACAATATCTTAAAATAATAAACTATTCTATAATCAATGTGTTTAGGATCTAAGGAAGAGCCTACCTTGATAAGGACATTATCCATTTAAAAGCATCTCTACATGAAATAAGCCAACTAGGAGAATTCCCTTCACTAGCTTAATTTACAATTATCTAACAAATATGACTTTAAACAAGCACTTTTGTAAAAGTGAAGCTTAGTGTAGATTTCTTTAGATACAATAAAAGTTTTTTGGTGGTTGAATTTCCCTAAGGTTTATGTCAATTTGGTTAAATTCTTACTCATGCCATCCAGTGACTTCAAAACATTCATGTTATTAGTGTTTTTATCACATTTCAATGGAACAAAATTAAGTGTAATGATCATAAGAAAGAAAAACAATGTTGTTATTGTAATGATTATAAGAAAGAAAAATGACAAGGCTGTTATTACATTTTGGTGGGAAAAGAGAATTAAATATAGTAATTTTAAGTGAAGAAAAATAACTGGTTATTATTAAAACACAACAATCGTTATTCTCACAAAAGTAAAGTTGTATTATCTAATTTAAACAATCTTTATAATTTAAATTAGCTTCAATGATCAAGAAAATTCTTAGTTTTATTCATAAACTTTCTTCAACCAATTTTTTTTTGTGAATTTTGTCTATTGATTTCTATTAATAACAAAAAATATTATATTGATAAACCTTCATTCCCACACTGGAAGATCATGAGTAGCTTATGTTGCTGCACTAAGATGACTTTATAAATTGATCTTAATCCTACAATAATATGTCAACCTGGGATTCGTCTTTCGATTTCAAGGTTGTAAGCATTTTCTGTGTGATAACAATTAGACATTGGAATGCAGGTAATCAATCCTAAATCTTAACTAATCGTTGCATAAATAAACAATTGCTTAGCAACTCATTAATTCTTAAAAATGCAGAACAGGAAGTATTCTATGACTCGAAATTGGAAAGATAAATTAATTGCAACCTACTTCAAAACAAAGATCTTAATCCAATATCCTAATGCCAAAAGGAAATCAACCTGAATAATCAAATTCACATGTATTAAAGGAAACTACTCAAATCATGCTAATCACAAGGAATATCCAAAGCTAGAAGTAATTGTTGAAAGCATATACAAAGAGAAAACAACAATCATATATAAAACTTACTTTTTGTAAAATATACAAACGATATTAACCGAGCTATATCTAACTTAACCTGTAGAAGGAACAGTAATATAAATATTAACAGTAAAGTGTAAAAATCATAATAAAAACGAGCAGTAGGTCTTCCAACGACCAGGTCCAAACCCTCTAGAAGAAACTGCTATAAGAACTCAATATGCAAAATTAATGTGAAACCTCAAGTCTTTCATTAACTCTCAAAAAGGAATTACAGATCACTTTAACCCTTAAGGTTCAATCTGCATTCACAGTCTTGCTGGAATTTTATAATGATTACAAAACTTACTTTTCTTTTCGATTTATTAGCGTTATATATCTTCTATGAAATTCTAGGAAAATCGGAGATTATCATGAAGATCAAAAGATCCTCAGGATTGCTCAGCTAAACAATCGGATTTCCACATCAATCTCATATTTTTCCTCATGCCTTTAGTGTGGTCTGCATAGCTGTAACAACAACATCTTCCTTTCTTGGAATTGTTGTCCTATCCAAAAGGAATAGCAGTTGTCCAATCCAATCATCCTGCACATAAACAAGCAAAAACTTAGGCTTTTAATACTAAAAGCATGTAATTTGTTCATACTTATTGTTATTCACTTTTCATGGTCTTTCTTCAAGAATATGCTCAAGAAGAGAGTCAATTCATGAAAACCATATGATTAATCAAGTAAATGAGGAGGAAAAACATAACTTTTTCATGACCCAACAGCTTCCAAAGTGACCAAAACATAATTGATGAAAAAAATATTGAAATAACACTTATGCCAAGGAATACATATGTAAATACCTTATGTTTTCTTCTTAAAACAAACAAACTATGACTACCATAAGTAAAAAACATCTTGGAGCCATTGACATCACTTGATAGAACAAAAGTATAGTGATTACAAAAAGAAGTAAGTAGCTACAACAACTAGAGGTAGACAGTAAACATAGTGTACGTAGAGAGTAGGCATAATGGATGTATTAGTCCAAAATGATAATTGGAGAGTGAGGAGTAGTTTGCATTGGTAGTGTTCAGAGGTGGAACATTGATCATAGCATTCTCATCATGGTGGTCATTTGATTTTGTCCCTAAGTCAAAAAAAATGAAGTGTTCCACTCAATTTAATCTAACCACAATATCATCCATATCATAACTAATGTCTCTCAATATTCTCTTGATCACCTCCTATCTAGCAAAGATCTTGTAGTCGTATACTTATTTTTTCCAAATGACCATGTTGATCGGTGTTTCCATCTAATGGTGTAATATTATAGAGTGGAGAAAATGCAGTCTTATCTTCTGAAATTTCCCTGGATCGGGAACCCATTTGAGAGTTTTTCCGCCAATTTCTAAGTCGAAATTGTATTTACGATCCCCAAAATCCCTCGCTTTCAAATGTAAAGTATCCTTTCTAACCTCCAAGGGAGTCACATCAAAAAAGTTTTCCAATGATTCCCAACAGAATAGCTAGTGATGTTTGGAAGAGGATGCCCTTGGAGCACCTCCTCTATGGTTAGGAAGCCTTATCCAAGGTGGCATTGCCACAGAAGACCTACCAACAAGGCACAAAACAAACACTCAAATAATTGAGGGACTAGATGATGACAGACCATAGAATAAGGAGACCCTTGTAGAAACAAATCTAGTAGGTTAAAGTTGTCGAATGAAAGGAATAACAACCCCATAAGAATAACAAAACATCTGTGGTATTAACTGGTTGTGATAATAGATGACTTGATACCCCCTAACAATAAAGACCTCAAAAAATTTCAAATTCTTAGAGACCCAAAATTCGTGAGTACCAGAGTGTAACGGGGTTTGATAATTTTGAGGGAAGAGGGAAAGGAGGTGAAATCTCATTCAGAACCAGACTAAGAAGGTACCTTGGTACCAGACTCCACATACCAATACTAGGAAATTGGAATAAATGCAAGTTGGGTCAAAATTTTGTGAAGTCATCGAGGGAAGTACAACAACCAACTAAAACGAGGGACCTAACCTAGAGTTATGTAGAAGCAACACAAAAAACATGGACAACATATGTGAATCGAAAAAGATACCTGTAATGAACTTAATACCCAACAGTAGAGCTATGGGATACAATATTGTCCAATACTGGAATAAAGGAGAATTCAACCCTATTAAGTGAGACAAAGAAGTTAGCAATGTACCCAAACTTGCGTTTGTTGTGACATTTTCAAGAGGTGTCCACCAATGAGAGAGAGATTGTTGCAATTGAGGAAAGTCAACCTCATAATAACTTTTTCTTCTCCATCTTGAGTCAATGATGGAATTTACCTATAGAGCTACGAGCATGAGGTATCAGCTACCAGAAATAAAATACTCCCTCTAAAATTCCCATGATTGTACCCAAGTGTACTACATACACCAAGTTTCTTCCATCTCAAAGCACTGACCTAGAGTGGGGTCATTAGTGAACATTTTACTACTATTACGGAAAATCCTTTCGATATCTAATTTTCCATGGGAGGGATGCCCCTTTACTAAGTAGATGAAATTAGTTGTGTTAATGAAACCAATGACACAAACAAAACTCTTCACTCCTTTCACCCTATATTTAATATGATAAGACTCAGGTTGGTGGCTCAAATGGTGTGAACCCAGGACATTCCACACATGGCCCATGTGGACCCAAGTGTAGAGCCCAGCTGTCATTCTGAGGATCGCCACCTCCTTCGCCAAACAATCCTTATGCATGTCAATAATTACCCCTACCAGGAAACGCTTATTGAATGGGGGCATCATGCCTCTTTTTGATGCCTAATCTGACGTTGTGAGGTCACTCCCATAATGGACTCAGGCTGCTACTGGGTATTTATCTTGATCTACCCAGTGTTTTACTTCCTAGAGGCCTTCCCCACTTATTAATTCTAGCCATGCCACATCAATGGCAATATGTTTGTCTGAAATTCCCAATTTTGCCAAAATATCCACCACCTTATGACCTTCCCGCCACGTGCTTGGGACTAACATAATAAAATTTAATCAATAGGTCTTTGATATTACTTACCACCTCCTGTAAGTGCCAACTTTGAATCACTTTCTCTGGAAAGTGACTGAATAAGAGCTTGCTTACACAACGAATCATTGTTTGAGAGTCCCCATGGACCTGAAGCAAACTAAACCCTTCCCTTATATCTATTTAGAGACCTTTCTCTAATGCCCTAAATTTCGAGAGGTTATTTGATGCCACCCCAAAGGAAAAATAATAGGTATTGATTGGATCCAAATTCTCATCTCTGAAAATGCCTCCCAAGCCTGCCTCTCCTAGGTTACCCTTTGAGGCATTGTCAAAACTCAATTCAATAAAAGCTTTAGGAATAGGGGAGAATATTCTTGCAGCAAATATTTCTCTGCTACGAGTCTTGGAAGAAAAATGTGTATCAGTGTTAGGTTGTATATCAAGCCCCTTGAGTATTAGAGCCTCGTAATCATCAAATGTTCCTTATCCTACATCAAGAGGAAACACCAACATTGTTTCTCTGATATTTTTAAGTGTAATTTCCTGTAAAATTGATATAGGCCTTTGCTTTCCTTTAAAAGTTCCTAGATTCCTCTCCTTCCATAAATTCACACAAAGAATCCTAGAGCTAAAAGCCAGGCTTTCATTATAATTGAGCATTTGATTTTTTTTTAGAACCAACCTTTTATCCATGTCTTTGTGTTTGTTGGACTGAGTAAATCACATCTGAATATTTGTATTACAAACTCCCATATTCTCTTGGTGTAAGAGCAAGTGAGTAGGAGGTGATTGACTGATTCCTCAGCTTGTGAACATAGCATGCACATTGAAGGGCATTCAAAACCTTTCCTTCATATCTGGTCCCAAGTTAATGTACACCCCAAGCTATTAGCCATATAAATGTTGATATATTTTGCCATCCATAATCTTACTAATTTTTGTTCCATAAGGTGGTGTCATGATGTGAGAAAGAATCTTCTATGGCATAGTACGCTTCTTTTACTGTGAATGTTCTGGTTGGTTGCCTTCATGTTACACAGCATTTTGTCACTGTCCCTGTACTCCCTGTTCCTTGATCTTGGAGGACCTCTATAGTGAACCCCACTTGCTTTTCCTTCATGAAGAAACTCCCATTGTGTCCCTCTTCATGAGAAGATCAATTCCATTTTGCACCATTTCCCCTGAAACTTCTGTTTTGCCTAGTTTACAAGACCGACGCTAATGATCTTTGTCTCCCCCGCGCTGATGTGCACAGATTAACATTATCCCTAGTTCCAACTGGAGCGACTAAGTTGTGTTCCAGTCACGTCAGTCCTGTTATGGAAGGTCTTTTAAATTAAGAGCCAAAGCTTCCAGCTCTAGAAGCTTCGTAACGGAATTCTGGTAAATGGTTTGGCCAGATGGAGTTGAGGATGTCAGTTTGGGCTCCTTTCCCCTATAATGATGGAAATACCTAAAGGGATAAGACCTTCTCCCATGAGAAGAGGATCCATCTCCCATCCATTCATCCAATATAAACCTCCCTTCTTCCCAAGCACAAGCTAGTTTTAAGGCTAGTGTTGGAGTGTTAAGGTTGGTGTGCTAGTGTTATTTTGGTTTGGAGTAAACAGCAAGCTATTTATAGTTGTAGCTATTTAGTTGTGTGAGGGAGAAGTGTGATTTGGTTTGGAGTGAAACCTAAAGGGAAAATCCTTAAAACTATTATTGATTGAGGCCATACTGGAATGCTAGCAGAAGTGTGTGGGAACCTGGTCTTGTCAGAGGAGAACCGCAACGTCAAGACAATGGTTGTAATCTCTCTTTGATGTCAATATATATGCAACTATCGACTGATTTCCTACATGTTTTGTCATCTTACATATTCATGGCTTAATGTTTCTTGACTTTTTAAGTAGTTTGAATTACAATTTGTTTATTATCATGGTTGTTGTTTGCTGTTGTTTACTTGTTTCAAGTGCTTGAAGAAGGAAGCGAGAGATATCTGGAGAAAGCAAGCAAGGACATCATCAAACGGGATAAGCATACTAAGAGGTAGGCCCTCTTAATTGGTTCTAACCTAAGGAAATATTCCATAGAATGTATCTATTGTGGCTAGACCCATTATCAAGCTAGAGGAATTTGTTTGTGTCCGCACTTATAATTTTACTTCACCACAAATTGGCGACTCCACTAGGGATCCAATCCTTTTATTTGTCTTGGATTTCATGATTTCGTGAGAACTTTCCTAGTTCCACTTTTTCCCTTTGGTTCTGTTTCTTTTCTCCTACTTACTGGCCTAAGTTTGAAATTCATAGTAGTAGATCTAGTCTGTGTTTCAAAAAATATATATATTTTTTTGCTTAGCTCGCTCGATCACCGTGCTTAATCCGCTGACAGTCATGCCGATCAGTGCGATATGCTGAGGAACAGTCTTGCCGACCAACCTCTGGCGCTTGTTATCAGTTAGGCAGTTCTGTTGATGCCGGTAAATGAAGATTAGGGTTTGACCCCGATCTTGGCCAGTGTGTTTTTCTCTTGTGATTTTGACCCCGTAAGCCTTGTGGACAGTTTCCTCCCTAACTAGAAAGCTGCTTTTCATTTGGTTTTGTTTGCTTGTTGGCTTATCATCCTTTTGCTTGATTTCTTGAGTCATTGGGTGTTCAGTGACACTAGGGCATCTAGTTTTTCATCCATTCAGCTATTCGTGAACTTAGTCATTCAAGTTGTAGGTGCATTTACTCCTTGCATTTCGTTTTCGGTCCTTTTACAACTTTGACCTCTATTATGCAAGTTTGAAAAGTTTTTGTTTTCTTGTCTAAACTTTACTTTTCCGACATGGATTACATTGCTTGTCTTGTTGTTGGCAAAGTTGATGTTTCATTAATATGAATGAGCTTCTCTTTTCATGTTTTCATCTGCTTGAAGAGCTTATTGTCTCGAAAAAAATTTCATCAAAGAATTGTATGTGAAAATTTTATTTCGTTGTTTCATGAAAAAGTGGGAAATTCTATTTTATTGCATCATTTTGCTATGATAGCTTGCATCATTAAAATACTAGAATTGCATTGGCATTTAGAAAAGGAAAAGAACTCTTTTTTCTTTCGAAAGGACTGTTAGATATGTGCTTGTCAGGAAATTAGGAATTGGAATGCATTTTTCATTAGCTTATTTTTCGAAAAAGTAAGGTAGTGAAAGATGATTTCACTTTCAGTTGCTTGATTGTTTGCATTTGATTGAGTAGTTCTACCCTCTCTAGTGTAGGAATTTCATCGAATTGAAAGGGTCTTGTCTCATTTAGTTGCATTTAAGGTTTTTCGAGTCGCATCGTTAAGACCTGAAAACTAAAACATAACTCAAGATAGACTTTAAAATGAATTCAATTAACCTAAGGCACATTTGATATTTAACGATAATATCTAAAAGGTGCAGGCTAGAGACATGTTCTAGCATCTTTAAACCTAGCAGATGTCGTTAGTTTCGGCATTAGACAGTGTTAGTACGGATTTATGCTCCCGGTACCATCGAGTATATAACAGGAGACCCCTCTAGGCTGCAATCCTTTATCCTTAGGAAGTCGAGTCAGCCACCTTGAAAATGTGATACACTGAACACAGCATTCGGGGAGATTGCCTGCTCGTACTTCTCAGTTCACCGGGAGGTATTTTGTAGTTCACGGTTGTCTGGTAATCTTGTTTACCTAGATCATCCAGAGTAGTCATTTTATCTTTTGACTCATTAAACTTAAAATATTGTTCAAGCACTTGTCCTTTCGAACTCATTTCCAATCGAAGTGATAAAGTCATCTTTGTTTCTTTCTCAAATCTTAAAAAACAAAAGAGCACCAATCTTTTATGCATCTTAATAATGATTTCCCACTATCCAAAAACACCCTGTTGGTCTTTTTGGGACCAAATCGTGAGTTTCCCTTAAAGAAATGTTTAAAGCCTTGAAGTTATTTTTTCTATAGACTAAGACAAGGTCATCATTGTTGAACCATCTAATTCACCTGGTTCCTCTTCCTCTCCTCCATCTAAAAGATTGTCGGAGGAGTCGTTTCCTAAGTTACCAGAGTCACTCAAGGACCAAGGTGTTGAACTCAGAATTGTTTTGAGCATTCAACCTTTGTCATCTCGTCCTCTACCTACTTTCGATACTAGGTCACCTGTTGATCTTGGCCCAGAATCTCTAGACAATCCCCTTCAAACTCCTGAGGACTCACCGACCACTGATGGTCAGTGTGGACTGGTTATTTATCCTCTGAATCCTCTATTTGACCCTATTATGATATAACCGTGGTGTCCTTACAGTCCGTACGACCAGCCAAGTGTTCCATTGGAACTATTCCCTCGTACTTCTTTGATCATTCGTCATCGTTTATTTCCAGACATGGAACCCGAAGGCGATGTTCCAGTTACCTCTCTAGAAGAGTCCAAAGTTTCTACTCCACACATTGTTAAGGAGGAAGAGCTACCTTTTCCTCCCGAGGGTTTCCCCTATTCAGGGGGTATTCCCGCCAATTTTCCACCCAACTATGTGTCTTCGGCATAGTTGGTTTCAGGTACACCTAATTGGTGAGCTCCAGTAATGTAGCAATAATGCTACAACTCCTGGGGCTTCCTGTCTCTCATTTTATCAACCCGGTTGTTCGTACAAACTTGGAAGCGACGGTGCTATATGCACAAGTACTAGCTCTTGTCACAGTTGTCACTTGATCAGCTGGCACAAGTCCGCTAGGGCTCAAGCCAACTTCTATGGCTCACAGAAGAAGCTCTATTAATGATGGGTGAAAGCTAGGTCAAAGAAGACTAGTCTACTTGACAAAAATGAACTAAAAGTGAATCAAAGCATGTAAACCTAGGAAACCTTAATTTAACTCGTCTAATCTCTATAAAGCAATGAAGATGAGTAATACTTCTACCAATGCTGCTACTACCTCTAATGAGTGGAAATGTATGGATCTAAACTACTTGCATTATAAAAGACATGTTTTGTACTTTTCATTAAGTAGGTGAAATAATTTTGATTTTGTGCTTATTAGGGTTTGGTTGTGCAGTTTGAATGAAGGAGGGAGGAAAGCGTGGGACAGGTTGGGGAGGCTAGGTGAGGTCCCTATGGACCCTTGGCATTCATCCACAGAGGTTTTCCACGTTCAGAAGCTCGGCAACCGCGTGAATGACCTTCTACAGGATGTCTGCAGGGGATCCTACAGGATACTCAGGGTTTTCTACAGGATGTCTCTAAACTGCTACAGGATGATCTACCGTGAAGGATTGAAGTGATGGAGGGGTGATGGAATGATAAGAAGAGAGGTGTAAGGTAGGGATCAGGCTAGTGATGGCTCAGAAGTGGAAGGATGAGATGGGAAACGAGTGTAGGGAGTGTGTTGAAGTGATGTCTGTGAAAGGTCAAGGAATGAAGCTACGTGAGGAATGGGAGACTTTTAGGAAAGGACAGAACGCAGTGTAGGTCAAGGAAATGTGGTTGCATGCAGGATCAAAATGGAAAGGATGGTAATGAAACGAGAGGGAGAAGAGTGTAAATGAAACAAATGATCAAAACTGTTTATCAAACCAGAAATGCATCAACCTACATTAAGTG
>APFE030113451.1:20826-64497 GCA_000404065.3 Pinus taeda | reverse complement strand
TTGCCTATATTATGTGTTTTCTTAGTCATTTTGAGAGGTTGGAAGGTTGGACTCTTGTGGGAGAAAGTTTCATTGTATATTGTACATCTATCTTTGCAATTTCAAGAGGAAGAAGGCCAGGTTTTTGCAGACATCCTTGTGGATTCTTGTGGATTGTAGTGTTGATGGTGTGTTCTCTACATGTTCTTGTAAGTTTGTTTATGTATTCTACATCTCTTTTTTGCTTCTATTTGGACAGATGAAGTGGTAAAGTTTGAATACATGCTTTGACATGCTCAGCTTTTTAGTTTGTTCAAAATTTATGTTTTCTGCTATCTAGAGAGGATTCAAATGGTTGTTTGCCCTCTTTAGCTCCTTCTCTATCATCCCTGATCATCCATCTCAGATTAAGGCATCAGCGCTCACTCCTACCTTGCCCCAAAGATCCCCCTGCAAAAACTGTGCTCAATCCCCGCACCCTGAATTGCATTCCCTCCAATTGCCACCAAAAAACCAAAAATCTTAAATCAACCCCCCTTATCAATTTACTAGCCTAAAATCTTTATTCCTAATTGGTCATCTTATCATATTGAAAGATCTACCGAATCTGACCCGAGAGAGCCTTCTCATACCTCGTAGGGCTAGCTACGAGGTGAAATGGTTTGATGTAGCCTTGAAGATTTGCCTTTCTCAGCCTGAGGTGAAATCTCAAGCGCTAACAACTTCCATGAGTGGACACGTAGATGTCACCTGATCAAATTTGAGATTGGTGATAAGCTGCTCACTGAATGGTTCACCAAATCATTCGTGGCCCTAATTGCTCGCCATATCGCTATGGGTGGATGCGTTACTAAAGATCAAGCCATTTCTCATACCCAGTTCTTAGATCTAGTTTACTCTCAGTCTACCACTTTGTATGAGTTATTACCCAATGCTTTGCGGCCATCATCTAATCCTGCAGCATCAAAGTTACAAGTTGTACCTCTCGTTGATGGAGTTATTGGTTCAGTATCCCAGACCCCTGCTAAATCTTCTTCCAAAAAGAAGTCGGTCTCAAATACTATTCCTAATAGTTCGTACCAGAATCCAAATCGCCCTGGTAAAACCTAGAGGTCCACGTTGTCCAATCTACCATAGCGGACAAATCCTTGAAAGGAAAGAAGAAAGGCAAAGGCAAGGGTAAAGCTGACACCCCAAAATAGAGTCCTCCTAAATTTTCTTCTAGCGAATCTTCACGACGAAAACCTAAGTATCTTTGCCTCATTTGCAAGGAATATCACTACACTAAGGATTGTTCGCAACAATCCAAAGTTAGTCGCTTCTTCAAGGGGACCCTCGCTGTCCTCAAAGAGTCATTTCTGTCTCAGCAAACCCAAATGGTAGACCAACACCAATCTGCTTCCTCTAGATCTTAAGAGTTCATGATGAGTACGCCTATTAATGTGTCTACTATATCAAAATATTTTCAAACTCTTGGTTCAACAACTGGGAAAGAGAAAGAAGTCGTACCTTCTTCTTCTACCCTGAGTTCTGGCCCTCTTCATATCGAGCGCCCTAACCCTGATTCCACTATACGGCCACCCTCTCGAGGTGTGCTGCTGAAATCCTCATATAATCCCATTGCCCAAGCCACTCAGCACTATAATATTGTTGAAGATTTGGCTCAAGCGCTGTCAACTATGTCGGCTCTCGAGGTGTTCCAAAGCTACCGATCACAGCGGAAATCTGTGTTGTAGCTATTGGGGACATCGATCCCACCAATTCCAACTTGATATGTTTTGATCTAGAGAACCATGTTCCTCATCTCCCTCATCAGATTGCCTTTCTCATTTAGGTAATCATCAATGAGAGGACCATCTACCAGACTGTCATTGATGAAGGTGCCTCCACCTGCATCATATCGACCGCATGTTGGAAGGCTATTGGTTCTCTTGCTTTGAACCAATCTTTGAACACTATGGAATCTTTCGATGGGCATGATTCGTGACCATTCAGTGTCTTACCTAACCTTTCCATCACTCTGGAAGGAAAGACAGTGCAAGTCAAGGTTGAAATTGTTGATGCCAATCTCAACTATAATCTTCTACTTGGCCAAAGCTGGACCTATGCCATGCATGCCCTGGCCTCCTCTTTATTTCGTGTGATTCATTTCCCCCATCAAGGGAATATTGTCACTATCGACCATCTATCTTTATTTGCCTCTTCCTCCTCAGATGGCAATGTTCCGTACGTCAAGCACACTGGTGCTCCCTATGAGAGTGCGGGGGCAGGTCTTTTCAAATATTCTGCCTTAATGGGAATTTTTCCACTCCCACCTCCTCATGTTTCCTTTGTTAACATGATCTTGATCAAATATTATCCTTGGGTTATACCTTCACCAAATCTTGTTGATACCTGGGATGAGGTTATGCCGCTTAGTCTCGCTGAAGTCAATTACGTGGAAATTGTTTCGACTTCAAGTTATGCATCCTCTAATTTTTTTATGTCGAAGACCTCTCTCGATACGTACTCTCAATCCCCGTGGCTTGGCACTTTGGAAACACTTGATCCCTTAGCCGAGACCTTCCTTACTGATGAAGGTATCATGGAAGTCATGTCTCTCGAGGAACCACCTTGGATCGATAGTCATCATCGCTCCTCGTTTCTTCCTCGTCCGGCGGTCATGTCTATGTGTCTTGAGAATTTTTCTTCTATGCTTCTTATTGACGTGTCAGTATATCCTGATGTGGTCAATATATTTCAACTGCGAGCACCTTTATCCCTTCATGGATTCAACATTTTTCACCCTCCCCGAGTTTTTACCGATTACACATCCTTGCAATGGAGTTTCCATCCAACTCGTAACCCTCCCTCACCCAGGGGGCATGGGGGCAAAGCCTTATATGAGTTCCACTCTATTATTTGGCTGAGTCGATGCTTACTTATCATGTCAATGGCAAAACTCTGGTGTTCATCCGTATTGATTGATTACCTAAGTCCCAGCATGGACTCTCTCAAGATGTACTATGCTTAGGTCATCTTGCATGGTTACTTATGTACATTAGTGTGTCATTCATTTTTGTGTAGTGTGGTTTTGTGTGGTAGTTGTCAAACAGCTTTCCTGTTTACTATGCTTTTCTTGCTCTGCAGATGTCTGCGACTCCCCACATTGGTTTCACTAATGGTGCTTGTCGTAGTACCCAGAACTTATCATTCGCGGCATGGACTATTTATGACCCTAATGGTGAGTTGATTAACCTTCAAGGTATCTGTCTAGGTCGCACAACTAATAACATTGTTGAATACAGTGCGGTCATCAAACTGTTTTCAGAAGCCATTGCTCTTGACATTAGAGAGTTGGTTGTCAACCTAGATTCATAGCTTGTCATCCTTCAACCCAACAGGCAATATTTCGTCAGAAACCCTCAAATATTGAGAATGTGTCTCCATATTCGTCTATTGGAAAGACATTTTGATTATATCATATCATCATATTCCTATATGCATGAATACATGACAAATGCATTAGCTAATCATGTGTTGGATAGACATTTACGAAACATGTGAAAAGATCAAACAAACCATTTTTACCATAGTAGACAACAAAATACAACATATATATGTATGGTGATAATGTTTGATACATCAGAACCCCAAAAAATAATGTGTGTCCAAAATAACATCGACAGATAGCAGGCCTCATATATTCGCGGCACGTCGACCTCAAACAATGTAAGTGTTGGACTTAGGAACTAATCAGCATAGTGATCATGGTAGCGTGATATGGCTCGTGCAACATGAGTCAACAATCAGCAAATCCGATCCGAGACTCCCATTGTGTGTCTCTGGTACTAACGAGGAATGTCTCCTACCCGAGCATACTTAGGGATGCCACGAGTCAACCCCTCAAGGTTCCTCGCGATCTCCTCCTCCTTATCACTCCCTTCCTGATAAGGAGCGACAACATCAATAGGGCAGGGGATGCACCTACTATTGGGGACATCCTAGCAAGTCACTCTGATCCAACATTTGCATTAACAAGAGAAATGTTATAAGCACATATATACCAAAAACAATTGAAAAATCTCAAAATTAAAAAGTTGATTTTCTACCTTCATCATCGAAATCCTCTCCATCTAGTAAGGGCATATCTGGATCTCCACAGAAGTCACTTCCACTGTATCGACAGTCCTCCATGATGCTTTTTTGTCGTCGTAGCCATGAAAAGAATGCAGGTCGGTATGACATGTGCTGACCCCCAGTGATCTTAGGCATCAAACGACTCCAGCGGGCCATCTGCGGATCACGTGGAATAGGAGGATCTACCTAAGTCAAATGATATTGGAACAGTGGTACCCGTTCCAAGAAGAAGGTCACGAGCACATATCTGAAGAAGAATTTCTTCAGATTCCCTGCCTTAGCTTTGGACAACTGGCGCTTAGTATTGATCTTCATGGCCTCGACCCAGTTGAAGATCGTAGGAGTTGTACAGTCGATAGCATAAAGGAACTTCGTCTTGTTGGTCTCATGTTCCGCCTGAGACCCTACCACTCTATTGATGGTCAACAAAAGAAGTCTTAGTGTCAGATCTCGAACACTGGAAATCTCTATCTTCCCACTTTTGGATTTTAGGGCCTGAGGGCAATGTTCAGTGAGCAATGAAGATATGCTTGCCCCAATCGATCATGACCCATATAAGTTCACTAGTTCCCCTTGGCGGGATAGTCCATTAATGAAGTATATATCTGAAGTTTCCAACTCCAACTCCTGGTCACCAATGACAAATATCTCTTGATTAATATTCCAAAGACTAATCAAGTGACGAAGCAACTCAGGTTGGGCCCGCATCCCTAGCATGAGAAAGAATTTGAGGAGCCCGCAAGCCCTCAAATCTTCCAGGAAAATTGGGTCATTCATTGCCTAGGTGTCAACATCCTCATGTTCCCGTTCTTTGCCTAAGTTTTAGCGATGGATTTTTGAGGAAATAGGGTTTTCCCCTATTCACGTCGCTAGCGCGCCTGTTTTAAAAACAGTTGCACTGACGGCATGACTGGCTTTGTTAATCACCCTCGGCCTACACGATTTCGTGCTTGGAAGTCGCACCAACCAAGGGTGACAAATGTTTTACAAAACCCCCTCAAAAAACTTGAAAAATAGTTAAAAAGATAAATAAAGGACATGAAAATGGAGCTCAGGGCTTTGGCTTTTACCTGTAACGAGCAGCTCGCCGATTGACCTCCCGAATCTCCCGTAATCTGCTCTAGAACAATTAGGGCAAAAGTGAGTAAAAAAATTTCACAGCAAGGTAAAATGGTATATGGTAAATATATATTTACTTTTCTCCTTTTTATTCATTTTTTCATGAAAATATCAGGTTTTTGTAAATATTTTAACCTATTTTGCCTCAAGAACTAGATAATACACGTTACCTTTTTGCGCAGCGACAGGTGATGGATGTTCAGCGATGATGAGGAGTCACGTTTCAGCTCTTTTTTCGACTCATTAAGCTCATATGAAAAGATTTCCGAGTGTTTTTCTCTTTTGACTCGTAAAACAAAATAAAATGGGGGGTCCACTTTCAAGCTCTTTTCTGACCCCTTAAAAATGAAAATATGGCCGATCCCTTTTCGTTTCGAACTCATTAACTGATGTGAAATGTTGTGTGCCTAGTATAAGTTTACCCCTTTTTCGAGCTGGGAGGCACTATTTACGAAAAAGGTACTCCTTGACTGAAATGGTCAAGCGGTTCTCTCAAGTATAGTTTTCTAATTTTTTGGGCTCGAAAGACACAAACATACGAAAAGGGACCATGTGGAGTTTTCTTTCCGTGTCTTTTTCAAACTCTCTAAACATGAAAAAGATACCGAGTTACACCTTTGTCAGACTCGTTAAACTATTAAATGACATCGAATTCATCATCATGACAAACATGAGCTTCTCCTTCCGAGGGCTCGTTAAACATACAAGGTCGGATTCTTCTGAAGGATGAACTTATAGTGCAAGCATATTCTATACCCTTCAAGCTTGCGATTAAAAAAATAATTGGGGCACCTACCAGGAATGGTGGGGGAAAATTTGCAGATCTATCAGTTGTGTCGGCAGTTCGCTCTTGAACATGACACTTTTTGCTTCGTGTCAGGTTGGCATATCCTCCTTTGTATCGTTGACCTTCCTAGGTTGTGCCATTCATTTTTTCCTTCTATTTAATCTTTGCCACATCATCATGACCACTAATCCTATGGATCCAAAAGCTGCCAAACTTCAAGTTGTGTCACCAATATGTTCAAGAGTTGTCCTTCTGCAGTTACACTTACATCTCATTCTCTATATCATCCAAAATCATTTTGCATCCTTGCGTCTCGTGTCGATGATGTGGGAAACATTATGGCCCTCCTTCGACATGGTCGCTTTCCATCGACTTCAACTCATTATCCGGGAAGTTGATCAAGGGACTCCCTTCCAATACCTTAGAGCTTGCATGCCATAATGGCAAGTTCTTCACACTCGCCGACAAGTTCACATCATTGACTTTCGATCGAGTGATTTCACGGGTGTTCGACTTCAGTTCCTCTATTCACATTCCATGGATTGTGTTGATAGTACCTTGAGGACCATTATCATTATTGGTGGTTTCTCTCGCACTTGCTAACAGAGTACATAATTGATTGGTAATCAAGTAACTTTCTAGCATGTTCGATGTCAACACATCTATTCACATGTTATAATTTGTACTTTGATCGAGTCGTGTTGGAGCACAAGACCCTGAACTCAGATCACAAAAGTCCAGGTTGTGAATTGATGTGACATGATTATGTTGATATGCATGTCTCTTTCAAATGGATGGCTACGACCATACCATGAGTTATCATATGTGATCCTTCTCATTATTGGATGGTTGCGACCATACATTGGTTTCATTATGAACCTCTTTGACGAATGGTTGCGCCCATGCCTGGATCCATTTACATGGTCTTTCTCTGGATGGCTGCGTCCATGCCACGATTCATGTATCATTTGATAGATTTCTCAGTTATGTATATGTATCTATACTTGCTTGCAGGTTTTACAATGGCAAACTACAGTTCCCTGCATTGATTCATAAAGCATTTCATCCCTCACTCTAGTTCGGCCTTCATGCTTTAGGGGGCATCTGTTACACAGCATTTTGTCACTGTTCCTGTACTCCCATTCCTTGATCATGGAGGACCTATACAATGAACCCCACATTCTTTTCCTTCATGAAGAAATTCCCATCATGTCCCTCCTCATGAGCATATCAATTCCCTTTTGCACCATTTCCCCTGAAACTTTTGTTTTTCCAATTTACAAGACTGATGCTAATGACCTTTGTCTCCCCCGCACCAATGTGCAAAGATTAGCATTATCCCTAGTGCTGACTGGAAGGACTGAGCTGTGTTACAGTCGTGCCAATCATGTTATGGAAATTTTTTTAAATTAAGAGCCGAAGCTTCCAGCTCTAGAAGCTTCGTAACAGAAGTCTGGTAAATGGTTTGGCTAGATGGGGTCGAGGATGTCATTTTGGGCTCCTTTCCCCTATAATGATGGAACTACCTCAAGGGATAAGACCTTCTTCCATGATAAGAGGATCCATCTCCCATCCATTCATCCTATATAAACCTCCCTTTTCCCAAGCACAAGCTAGTGTTAAGGTTAGTGTTGGAGTGTTAAGGTTGGTGTGCTAGTGCTATTTTGGTTTGGAGTAAACAACAATCTATTCATAGTTGTAGCTATCTAGTTGTGTGAGGGAGAAGTGTGATTTGGTTTGGAATGAATCCTAAAGGGAAGAGCCTTAAAACTATTTCTGATTGAGGCTATCATGGAATGCTAGCAGAAGTGTGTGGGAACCTGGTCTTGTCAGAGGAGAACCGCAATGTGAAGACAATGGTTGTAATCTCTCTTTGATATCAATATATATGCAACGATCGATTGATTTCCTACATTTTTTTTCATCTTATATATTCATGGCTTAATGTTTCTTGACTTGTTAAGTAGGTTGAATTACAATTTTTCTATTATCATGGTTGTTGTTTGTTGTTGTTTACTTGTTTCAGGTGCTTGAGGAAGAAAGCAAGAGATAGTTGGAGCAATCAAGCAAGGACATCATCAAACAGGATAAGCGTACTAAGAGGTAGGCCCTCTTAATTGGTTCTAACGTAAGGAAATCTTCCATAAAATGTATCTATTGTGGCTAGACCCATTATCGGGCTAGAGGAATTTGTTTGTGTCCGCACTTATAATTTTACTTCAACACACTCCCCCACGTAGCATATCATGTTTAGGAGAAACTTGTATGGATCTATTGAGGAGGGTTTGGTGTAATTACTCCCAAGGGAGAGCATCCCTAGATAGTTCCCAATCACCCATTGTTTTCCACTGTCGCCAATCCTTCTCCTTATCAGAAAGTTTCCAAAAGTATGCCACTTTAAAGGCTCCTTGGGCTTGCATTAATGCTCTAATAGGTTTTAGCTTCTCATTTTTCTCTAGTGGTGGATATTGTTTCCATGAATCCTCCCAAAACAATGTCATCCATCCTCCTCTGAACTACTAGAAGGAGAATTATTTCACCACATCCTTAGTTTCCTGTTCCCAATTGCAAACCCCTAAGCCTTTGATTCTTCCATCAAATTGTATTTTGTCAACCTATTAATGCAAAGGAAAGTACTTATGATACCAAATTTTCTTACAAACTTCAAGGACCTCCCTGAACCCAAAGCCACCATAACTTCATAATGTGGGCTTTATTGATAAGGAGGGGGTCTCGGACGCCCAATCCACCATTTTGTTTCGGAGAAATCAGTTTATTCCGCCATAACAATGTCAATTTATGAGTTTTAGTTGAGCCTCTAAATAAGAAATTTATCCATAACGATCTTAATTGCTAACACACCCTATTAGGAATGGGCATTACCGATAACTAATAATTTGGTATTGTTGTAAAATTGTTCCAAAAAAGTCTCAAATTGTGCTTGATTTGTTGCATCCAAGTTCAATAATTATGATAAGCTTCTAATATTATGCATTGATAAGTTGAATTCATTCAACTACTTGTACCAATTGTTCCCATTCTTCATCTATAGCATAACTGAGATCAATCATATGTCTGTATGATCCATCTACATCAATATAATTCTCAAAAGAAGGTTTTACTAAGAACAAGATTTTGTAGCAGATGAAAAGGTCATCAACTTACATTTGAAGTAGATTTTGACTGCTAATCTCTCCCTTGATTCCAACAAATTTTGTTATGTCCCTTGCTTCATTGTTCAACGTTCTTTTATATTGCTCTTCTATAATCATTTAACCATCTGAATTCTTGAAACATGGAAGACCTCTTTGTTGTAGAATAGAAAATTTTCTATAGAATTTATGGATTTGCACTTAAATATTTTCACATTTCTCTTTAGTTTTTAACATCAAGGTTTTCTTCATGAGAAATCTTCTAGCCTAAATGATGGGTTGTGTTTTGTCTTGAATTCCTATTTCTTCCAACTCTTCTCTGAACTTTGTGTTTAGAGATTTTATTATCTGACTTTCTTGTCTAGGTTTATTTCCCAATTGTATTTTGATGTCTTTAATATCTTCTTTGTCCCTTTCAATCAACTTCTCCTATTCTACAATAATCTCCATACACTACCAAATATCATACACAGATGACAATATCCATCCAAATTTGTTCTTTGGCCTATAATAAACATTGAATAATATTATAACTGCTTAAATATTGTTCTAATTTCTTCTGTAAATTTGCAATCTTCTTTAGTTCCTCTGCTAAGGCATTGTCTGATTTAATTTTGTTTTGCTCAGCTCTACTCAACTTTTCTCTTAATCTGCCAATTTCAACATCCTTTAGGTTAATAGAGGATATTGCCTCTCATAGTCTTTCTGTAGTAATATCCTCTGTGGAACCTATCTATGTTGTTAAAATTACTACACTGTCAGTTTGGGATTTCTCTTTTAATAAGTCTTCCATTTTATCTTGCATTTTTTGAATTTGCAGGTTTTTTCAATTACAAAGGATAATATAACTTCCTTCTCCTTCTCTAATTCCCCAATTTCCTATGTTCTTGGATGCTCTGTAGTGGGAATTTTCAATTGTCTTCTAAGTTCTTGGTTATAATCATTCTTCTTCTTAATAATCTCTTGAGTTGCATCCACATTTTTAGAATCCAAAACTAATTTATTTACAAGGTATTCTAGTGATTTTATTTTAGTATCCATTGATAGAGAAGAAGAATTTTCCATCTTAATCTTTGCAAGAGTATTATTCAAATAATTTTGCAATTTTGACACATTTGAAGTAGAACTAGTGAGAGAATAATAGATCATCTCACCAATTCAGCTATGAAAATCAGTCTAATCTATAAGATGGATTTGTTTAGTATTGAAGGAAAAAATAGATGTTCTATAACCTCCAGCAACTTTAGCTGTAGAAACTTTAGGTTCGAGAAATGCTAACTTAAATTCACCTTTTTCAATATCAAGAGCTAAGAGCAACCCTTTTTTGGTAGAAAATGTTTTCTTCCAAAACTGGAATAAGTTACTGCCTTCTAAGCCTCATTATTTTTCTCCATTTCCAAAAACTCAAAAAATATGTTTTGGTTAGAAGAAGAAGAAGAAGAAGAAGGAGAAGATTGTTCTATTCCTGGATCCAATTATTACATTATGAAAGCAGGCTTGCCTGAAAGAACCATGGTATCTGGTAAAGAAATGTAGAATGAGATAGTTTATGATCTTGTTCCCTCCATATTATTTATCTATTTTCTCTTGTATAGTCTAAATTGTTTCATTTATGATTCTGATAAGCTTTTAGATGTCCTCTTCAGTTCTTTTTCTTTCATTTAAGGTGTGACAAAAAAAATTTGTCCCATTGATTGCTCCACTATTTGTTCTTATGTCATTTCCTGTAAAGTTTTTTCTTCCCAAGTGTCCTTATTAGCAAACTTCACTATCTCTAGTTTAGGCACATGAAAATAAGGTACGGATTTATGTTGAAATCTAATAGTTGAAATTATCCCAATGGGGTCATATGGCCAAATAACCCCCATTGTAAACTTCAATTGTGTCAATAATTGTTCCACCTCTTTGTCTGCTAACCTATGATTCACCACAAATGGCCCTATCTATGCCTTTAGTTTAAATAAATTTTGTTTCCCTCTAGGTAAAAAATGGAATTGATCTACATCAAGGCTTTGTCTAGTCAATTCAAGAGAAAAAAATATGTATAGGAAGAAAAATTGGCAACTGATAGGGTGGAATTTCAAACCCATACAACCTAATTTTTGTAAATTGTTGGTATAAGCACCAATCACCAAGCTTTGTTTATTCACTTAGCTACATAATCCTTATGATTTTTTGTGAAATTCTAGGAGGAATATCACTCATCAATAGATTGCAACATATATGAATAAATTTGTTCACAAAATCAGTGAAGGAAAATTCCTTAGAATTCCTTCTGACCAAGGAAGTCCAATGAATCATAAACCACTGATTCCCTTGAAGATCCTACTTCTACAATTGTATTGGGAACCTATCTAACTAATAATATAAAAACAATTATACCAAGACTGAACGATATTTACATATTTTTGAACCCAAATTTGAGGAACTGGTCATGAATGGCTTCTGATAAAAATTTACTGAAATTGAATAAAATTTGTGGTTTCTTATATGGACAAAAGATTGACAAAAAACTTAGAACTACTTCATCCACTTTCTCATCACTTTGATATCCTAAAATGAAACACAAAATGGATATGATTTTTCTTAAAAACTATGGAATCATTGATGAAGGGTGTGGTGGACTTTGAGTGGGAATACCAATTCCTTCAGGCATGAATAATTCAAAAATAGTAGCTCTTTTTTCAAAGGTTAATTTCGTATAGAATTCCAAGAGGATTTCACTAGAGAATGGGTGCAAAGAACTAGGGAAAGATATGCATAGAGCCTTTAAAATGGACCCTAAATTTACAGAAAATAGGGTTTCACCATTTTGAGCAATTATAGCTTTCTCACAGCGAAAGTACCTATCTGCACACCATACCACAAATTCTAGAAAGGGATGAATTTGAGGAAATATGGACTGGGGTAAAAATGAATCCCATAAGAATAATCATTACTACTATCCTAAAATATTTGGAAAGCCCAATTATACAATTCATATAGGGAAAACTCTGATTTTATATCTTCTATTATGATTTCCCTGTCAACTAAGGGAAATTCATCAATTTTTTGTGTTGCTAAGGCAGGAAGGGTTTCAGATTGAACCTGAGACTCTTTTCCTTTAGTTTAACTCATCTCAAAATATCATTTGTAGTAAGGAATACAATTACATATAAACTAGATTGATGTATTTCAAATTGTCGTTGAGGTTTGACTGTAATTTTCTGCTTCAATCTCTGCATCTTGCGACTGAATAAAAAGTTAGAGTAGCAAGAAATGGTGGGAGCAAGTAAATTATGATTGGGAGTGAAAACCCAATGAAATGGGCAATTGTATAATGGGAATATGTAGAATTAAATGGAAAATGGTCAATAAAATGATGGCAGGAAAGTTTTATTACTGAAAACCGAGAATGGTTTTCTGCGTGGGGTGGGTAGGTGGTAAGTGGTAATAGGCGAGCTGGGATTTTCCATTCATATGATGCAACCTCATTGCAAAATTTGTTTTGAAAAAACAAATTTTTGTGTTCCCCTCTCTATTAAATGTTGAGAAAGCGGGGGGGTGCGCAATAAAACAAGAATCGTTCATTGCCAAGAGTCAATCGCCGCCAATGAGAGATGTTAATGGTCGTATGATTAGACCATTTTATTTAAAAATAAAATAAAATAATAAAAATGATATGTTGCATTATATCATTACACATAATTTATTACAAATTGCATAAAAAAAAATTGAAATTCATCATAACAAGAAAATGTTGCAACAACAGCATCAGTTGTTATGAAATTTTCAACAAATTTAACATTAATAGGTTGTTATGGAATCTGTTGTTACAACATCTACTATTAAAACATATGTTGTTAAAACATCTCCTTCTTCATCCGCTATTACCTATTCTTGTGCTTCTCAATTTGTTTTCTTGATCCCCCAAGTGTTGGTGTAGTATTGGGTGGCAAAAACACCTCGTTGGCTGTCCACTTTCAAGCTTTGACAAGTGAGATGAAATGACTTATTGTTACAAAATTCATTGTTGTAGCATCTTCTATGGCATCTATTGTTATAGAATTTGTTGTTACAACATTTGTTGTTACATCATCTACTTCTCAATCCGTTGTTACCTATGTTTGTGCTTCTTAATTTGTTTTCTTGACCCCGCAAGTGCTAGTGTAATGTTGGGTGGTAAAAACACATCTTTGGTTGCCCACTTTCAAGCTTTGATAAGCAAGATGAAATGGATATCTTCCCCCTCAGTTGTTACGGCATCTATTGTTGCAACATCCTTTGTTACAAAATTTGTTGTTACATCATCCACTGTAATGGTCACTATTTCAGCAGTTTCAATAGTAGCAGTTGTTATAGCATTAGCTTTTACAGCAGTTTCAACATTTTCAACAATAATGGGTGTTACATCATCAGTTATTACAACATTTTCAGTAGATTTAACATTGACATGTTGTTATGGCAATTGTTGTTATAGAATATTCTATTACAACATCCATTGTTACAACATCTACTTCTTAATCTATTGTTACTTATGTTTGTGCTTCTCAATTTTTTTTCTTGATCCCCCAAGTTTTGGTGCAGTCACTAGGTGCTAGAAACACCTCATTGGCGACCCACTTTCAATCTTTGATAAGCAAGATGAAATGTCTTGTTGTTACATCATATGCTTCTTAATTCATTGTTACCTATGTTTGTGCTTCTCAATTTGTTTTATTGAACCCCTAAGTGCTAGAGTAGTTTTGGGTGGCAAAAACACCTCTTTGATTGCCCACTTTCAAGCTTTGACAAGAAATATGAAATGGCTTTCTACCCCCTCAATTTTATCCTCAAGATGTTACATCTCCTTCAAGACCACAAATTTAGCCATGGAAAATTTTAGGGGCTAATATTCGCAGGTGGGCTAATATTCCATGCTTTTTCCAAAAAAATGATTTGCCAATTTCCACTTTTCTAAAAACAAATTCGCCAAATATTATAGTATAAAAATATTCTACCTTAAAAATTCACCAATATTATATATTGTCTAATATAAAATAATTATAAATCTAAACATATTTACAAAATTATCATCAAACATTTTAAAATTTGGATATCAAGGACTGGTACTATTCGCCAAGGTTGCTAAACTTTAAGATAAACTTCCATCCTTGCAATTTTCCATGAATTTAGCTGCTTTGGTAACATATGATCCATAAACAGTAGGCCTATGGCTTGTTTATCTCATAAACATGGATCATTGTGAAAATAAATATAAAACAAAACAATGATGCCTCTAAAACTTAATGATTGTTTCTAATGCAGTTCATTAATCAGTTGTCAATGAAATTCATTTACAAAACCATAACTTTGTCAAGTTGAGTTCAAGGATCCTTTGTTATTCCAAGTGAATTAAGGGATCCTACCCATAATGTAGGGTTATAGTTCACATAACCAATGCTCAACCTTCAACTTGTATACAATTGACCAAAAGAAACACTTGTTGGGATCAATTATCTTGATTAACAAAGGGCATAATTGACTATTTTTGCATTAGGTTTCAAGCTTAATTCCAAATGGATTCCAACACCATTCTAATTCATTAAAATTGTTGCAACATCTAAAATCCATAGGTTCACCAATGAATAGAGGTAAATCATGCCCAATCTGTGACGTGACCAATGCCAATTCATAGATTCCAAGGATTATCTTGACTTTGACTTTGACCCCTAATTACTAGCCTTGACAAACTCTACCTTGAATATGTTCTCAAACTGCTAGGCAAGCACAAATAATTTGTGACAATCATATTTATGGAAGGTGTTTACCTTATAGAAGTTGCATGAACAATCAATTTACTATTTTAATGAGGACCTATAGTAGCCCTTTAGGATAGCCCTAGGTCACCTCTAAGTCACCTTCCTTGCCTTCGTTCTTAGAGTAAATTCAAGTTCTTTCGTCCTCCCACAAGTAGTTGACTTGTTTTGACCTCTAAGCTTGGGCCTAGGGTGGAACAATCCCAATATCTCCTAGTTATTCTACAAGTTGGCTTTAAACACAAACATTTCTCCAGGAAGTGACATAGACAAAGGGAAGCTCCCTTTCACCACTTCTTGCAACTAGAGAGTTAGCGCTACCAGTTGCAATTGAACTTTGTACCATTCATGTTGATCCTTCTACTCCACCTAGAGTTGACTCTAGTCCCATTCCCCATAACCATTTCATATTCAACACCTTTACTACATCTAGCTATTCAACATTGAAACAAAACATTGACCATCCCTTCACTTAAGTCTGGAAATGTAGTGTATATATATATAAAAAATTGGAGAGGGTTTGTACTTAAGCTTATGTAATAGAAATTACAATTGATAGTTAAACTGTATAACAATTTTTTTTATGATCTTTACCAACGTTTATTAGAATTGTTGAATGTTTCGCATCATTGGAATGAAATCTTAGTTTTAACTTGTTTGGAATTTTATTATTGTATGTGCACTTTGATATGATGTAAAATGATTGTCATTTCATTTAATATGTTGTAATATTAGATATATAACAGAGAAATTAATTATTTCATAAAATAAATAATAATTTTTCATTCTAAATGTTTTATTTTGCAGAACGGGGATCTTCCAAAATATCCGAATGATCCTCATCACATAGATCCAGATCATGTTGGGTCTAAAGTTGAGATGGCATATGATGCTCATGATGACATAGATACAGATGACAACAAGGTCGATGTTGATATGTATGACGATTATGATCATGACAATGATCATAATCACAATGGTCATGTTAATGATGAGGCAGTTATTGGTACTAGTCAGTGTCATTCATGGTCATATAGATTGCATCATGGATTATTTTTTATGTATTGTTATGATGTCGTTTTTCATGGTTACTATCATCCGTATCATTTTCATGGCCTCAGGTACCATATTATTGAGTTGTATCTTTTTGAAATATATCATTTTGATTTATATCATTTGGACATGGTGTATCATATTGACTTGTATCATTTTGTCTTACATAATTTAACATTTTTATTTATGTCATTTGTACATGATGTATCATCTTGACTTATATCTATTGTTGGACATGTATCATTTTTCACATGTTATTGATCTACTAGTATATGTGAATTTCACTTGTTTTAGTTATATATGACGATGATCTTATCAATATTGAATTTTCAATTTTTATATATCAAAAGTGGTTGATGATTTGGATGCATATTTATTACATATGATGGTTTTTATTTATTGCTCATGATGGATGTTGTCAAAATCACTTAAATTGTAGATATTTGACTTACTTGTTTTAATTATAGATGATGATCATGTTACAATAGTTTTCTTATTATTTTATATATATTGGATGTTGTAGATTCTATTTTGACGAAGATTTAATAAGTATAATGATGTTGTTAATTTGTATGGATGTTTTTTTCCCTAAAAATTCTTTATAAATGTTATCCTATAAAATATTTCAAATGAATTCATATGAGTTACTATATACTCATATAACTCATTTAAGAGACGTGATATATTTAACTAATTAAATTGAAATAAAACATATTGATTCAACTATATGAAAAACAATAATCATTTTTGGAAGAAACAATGGAAGCTAGATTGGAAGCAACAATAGAAAAACGAGAAGCAAAATTGGAAGCGAAATCAGAAGACAAGATGGACATAAATCCTAGCGCTATTCCCGGCACTTGGAAGCAAAAAAAAAGCAACAATGGAAGCCAAATTGGAAGCAAAATTGGAAGCCACACTTGAAGAAAAATTGGAAGCCACACTAGAAGCAAAATTCGAAGCCACACTAGAAGAAAAATGGAAGCAAAATAAGAAGCAAAACTGGACACAAAATTGGAAGCCAAATTGGAAGCAAATCCTGGCGTTAATTCTAGTGCTAAAACTAGCTCTATTTCTGGCGTTGTTCTAAGCACTATTTATGGTGTTATGCCTGGCATTGTTTATGGCATAATTTCTAGTGCAACTTCCGGCGATATTTATGACGCCATTTCTAGTGCTAATTTTCCAGCACTAATCCATGCACTATTTACGACATTATTTGCAGTGCTAAATATAGTGCTAAGATAAATGTTCCTGATTGCACCCATTTTTCGTCGAGAAAGGTGTCTAATTTGTGAACTGGAATACATTAAATTATGGCACTATTAGCATGTTTTGTTGTAGTGAATAGAGAGGATGCACCTTTGACTACCACATTTACACCCAAGACCCTCAAAAGACTTGGCTCTAGTTATTATCCTTTCTTGGGATGTAAAAGATAGGTCCCTGTTGTTTTGAATTATGTCAGAAGGATAAGAATTCTACTCACCCATTGACCCTAAATTCTATTTCTCACCAAGGGAATATAATCTAAAAGGTTAACCAAATGACTTTTGAAGAAGTTAGAAACATAAGGAAATTTCATGATTCGATCCCTATATATTCATGACGAATTTGACATATTATGATCAAATTCCACTTAAGATTCGATCTATAATTTTAGATGCAGAAACATGTGTGAAGAAGGTGAAGAAGAAGAGAAGAAACTTGATTTTAGAAGGAAGAATTCCCTAACAATCAGAAGACCAAAATTGTCATCATTTCTTCCCACATGTGCGAGAGGTCCGAGGTAAAGTGGGAAATTGTAGGTCTGAGCAATTGCAGGCCAAGAATTTTAGAGCAAGGAAGAGGGTATAAACCCTATTTGACTCAGCGTTGAAGTACTTGACTTATGTTGACTATTGAAGGACTTAACTAGAGTTTGATTAGTCTTTCTTGGAGGCTCACTTGGTGGTTGGAGGAAGGTACTTTGTCTTCATCTAAAGGCCTTGGTTGTCTCATTTTATTTGGTTCTTGAAGGAAAGAAGTGATTTTTGTTGGTTTTTCCCCTGAGAGAGGGCTTTTTCTCTGGCTGAGAGCCTATATCCTGTGTCCTTGTTGTTTTGATCTCCATACATTTATGCTTTGGTATTTACTTGATGATAATAAGATAAATGAAGACATAAAAGAAGATAATAAGAACATAAAGAAATCATAAGTAATTATCAGAGCTATGGTGAAGAAGGACAAAAGGTAGCCTAAAGATCTTTGGCTCTCATCAGCTTTTTGAAGGTAAGGAAGTCTTGATAAAGGATCATATATAAGTCTTGGTTTCAAGAAGGCCTAGACCTCATCTAAGGTGGCATCAAATAAATCAAATATTTGTACACTTCTCCAATATCATCCAAATTACAATTTTGAAGGAGGATCTGAAGTACAACAAAAGAAGTTTTCTCCTTAATTTTTCATATCACAATCACCTAACTGCAAGCAGAGACACCTGAAAATTGTAGGTACTTCAAAAGACATGAAAATTACATAAGTGTGAAGGTTGATATTAAAGATTCAAGATTGAAGTAATATTAAATATTGTAGTGGCATCCATCTATGTTAAAGAGATTCATAAGATATAAAGGGCTATAGGGGTCTCAATCTCAAAGAAAAAAATTAGTACCATACTTATTATTGAAAGAAGAATCATGTGTGAGCCTATTTAAAGGCATAGTCAAGACGTGGAGAAAACTCTCAAACTCAAGAAGGAAGGAAAAAGTATAATAATTGTTATAACAATATTGTACATGAGCAAGGCATCCAAAATATTGACATCCTGGGAGAATATTCATTGCAAGTCACCCTTATATTCTTGCGGCTATTTGAAGCAACCTCACTTGTGAAATATTGTATACCTATGATGAAAACTACAGGAAACTCTAATTAGTATTAAAAGAAAGCGACAGATTTGAAATTATTGGAAGGAAATCTATGGTAGAAAGAGTTTTCTCATTTGGAATTATAGAAAGTCAATTTGTGCATAAAATATCTTGTACCAATTGAAGCAAACTCACAAGAGCATCAAGCATTAATATCTTGAAATATCTCTCATATAGCTCTTGAAATATTAAATAAGGATTTGTAGCAGTTTTTTAATCATGAAATACTAAGGTATGTAGCTCTTAAGGTACGTATAATTACATTATGCATAAAAGGTCTAACATGAAATGCATTAGGGTTTTGTGACATCTTTAAAGTTTAGGGTTTATTATCTTCTTCTTGTTAAAGTTTATTGGCATCTAGGGATACTAAACCCTAGTTGGTACTTGAAAACTGTAAACAATGAGGAAACACTAACCCTAATATGTTCTCTCTTAGAATCCCTAGCCCTTGATTTCTAGGGCTTGTCGCTAGTCTAAGGTATATGGAAAATATTGACTAGGATGCAATTTAGGGTATAACATTATGTCTCTAGAACTGGTTAGGGTTTACAGTATTCGAAAACTCTAATAAATCACCCTAAAAGATTCCATGGAAACCCTACATTATCAAAATTGTCTTCATTCTTTTACACATGTATAATTTTTCTTGGTTGTGCTTGTCAATGAGTATTATAGGTACAAAATGAAGGAAGAAAAATGAGAAAATATATATTGATCTTATGCCATGAAGAGCATGACGAAAAGAGATAATGATAACTTGATAATCAAAATGAATCCTTGGGCACTTTGAAAAAATATACCCATATGGAGATGGGCCATGAGGATGTTGATGTTTTGTTAAATGTTGTAATGGTAAGAGGTAGATCTTTAAGGGGGAGCGCTCAAGGTTTGTAGGAGAAGAAACTAAAGGTGCTTTTTTCAGATTTGTAGCAAATCTTCATCATATAAAATAAGGTACAAACATTTTGTATTTAAAATTTCTCTCACGTCTCTAAGGTTTTCTATAGAGTCATATCTAGATTAAATCAACCCTTATAATATTATATTTTTTTTTGGTTCACTTTGGTAAAACCCTAGCTTTTTAGGGTTTGATGATAGTATCTAGGGTTTATGAAAAAACCCTACCAAAATTTGATGTAAGAGCTTAGGGAATGAAAGTGAAACCCTAGGTATAAATGAGTTTTCGATGTGATTGAAACCCTACCAAGGTTTAGATTTTGGATATCTATGGTTTAATTCCTTATTGAAGTATTGATAGCCTTAGATGCTCTGCTTGTGATGACATGATAACCCTATATTAATAAATTTAATTGCATGCTCTTATACATATATATTTATGTGTTTGGTTGTACTTATTGATGAGATTTTTAGATAAATAGTTTTCAAGAGGTTGTAAAGATGTATGTCTACCTCAAACTTTATGATGATGTTGAAAATGTATGCCCACCTCATCCTTGATGATGACTTTTGAGCATGATGGAAAGAGGGAGATGCAACAACCCTGATGACATTGAAGTTTGCATTGACGATTGAAAGTTGACCTTGTTGCCATGTGAAGATAAAGAATGATGTTCCTGAAGGTTGAAGTTCTTTGATGATATGATGATGTAAAAGAAATAGCATGTGTATTTGGAAAAACAAAGTTGTTGATGATGGACTTATCCCCCTTATTGAGAAGGAGCTTGGATGTATTTATTTTATGAAGGAAAGTGCATATAGTTGAGAGGGAAGACATGATGTGTCATGATTAACAACCGTGTGTATAGTAAATACCATGAAGAAAGTATGAGATCAAAGAATGGCTAAAATCACCACTGATGGTTATTATTGTTTAATGAGTGGTGATGAGCACCAATATTGCAACAAGAATGATGCAACTCTTTGGGCTACCAACTTTACTTTATCAACCCAGGGTTCGTACAAACTTGGAGGTGACAGTGTTGTATACACAAGTAAATGTGATGGGTCTGATCTTTGTCACCGCTAAGCTGGCAATAGACCACTAAGTTTTTTCAAACTAGGCTTCTATGGATTTGGAAGAAGTTTGATTACCAATGAGGGAAAGAGAAATCTACTCTAAAAGAAAGCTTGTCTACTGTAGTAAGGAAAAAGATTGAAATCAAATGCTAAAACACACCATTTCCTAACTAACTGCTAACAGGCTTTGCTTCAAAAAATTGTTAAGTTAACATGTATGCAATCCTACTATCCTAAGCATGCAGATTCAAACCATCAAACCTTCTACCGTTGTGCATGTAAATGAATAAAATAAATTTGTTTTTCTTTTTGTCCTTTTTTTATATGAGTGTGAAAGCTAATCTCTTTTGGTGATGTGGCAAGTGGCTTAGAGATGATGGTGAATGGTCAGGGGGCTTGGGAGACAAGTAGTGACCCTTTTCTAGCTTCTTAGAGGATTTTCCCTAAATTCTACCTCAAAATAGGCCACTACAGGTAAACCTACCGGATGTCCTAATGTGTTCTACAGGATGTCCTAAAAACCTACAGTATCCCTTGTATTTCTATAGGATACATCCAAGAGCAAAAGGATGGGTGTTGAAGGTGATGGAAGGCTTAGGGAAGGTGGTTGGTGGATGGAATGAGGCAAGGGAGTGCTTAGGACCACTTTAGAACTCAAAACCAGAGTTGGGAGATGGTTGGATTTGCTCAACAAGCTTGGAGAAGTTTCCTTGTGAAATGATGAAATTGGTGAGGATTTTAGTGAAAGAAGGTGAGGACCATGGATGGATGAAGCTGGAATGAGGCTGCTGACTATGAAATCTCTTTGTATTTCTGAAACACCTACACTGCATCAAACATTGACATTTACCCAAAAATCATGCAAACAAGAAGAATTTCAATTATCTAAGGAAAACATAATTTCATGAGCTAGTTGTCTATTTCATGCATGAGGAAAACTTTGTAGAATAAGATAAAACTTGATGAGATCTAATGTAATACTGAAGATAGAAGTGATGATAACTAGATCCCACTCTTGCAAATTGATCAAATTCTGGTCTAAGCACAGAAAACCCTAAATTCCACGAGAAAGTAGAATTATGTCTTTTTGGGGCTGCATAGGAGTTCTTTCCTCAAACCATGATCCCTGAAGGAAGGAGTGAGGAAAAAACCACCTATTGACAGTGTTTTGATTTTCCTTTGTCTCTTTTAAACTAATGCTGAAGTAAAGCAAAAATGGAAGCAACCTAATAAGCAAACTAATCAAATCTACACTAATTGCAATGAAATAATTCTAAAGACAATTTAGCCATTAATCTATGAAATCAATCTAAGCATATAATTACAAGAAGAGGAGCCTTTTCTTCTATGGTTGGGTGCTAACCCAAGAGCTTCAGCCCTCTGAGTTAACTCAGTGCTGGATCAAGGAATTTCTCATTCTCATTATCAAAATAGAAAATTACATAACAATGTCTTCCACAAGTCTTGAACTCAAAAATGACTAGTGCTTTTACAGAAAAAAATCAAATCCTAATGAGGCTCTAGGCCTCTTTATTTATACAACTGAACTCTCCAACAAAATCCTTAAATATAGGGATGCTTGGCTCCCAAACTCGAGGTAAACTAGCTCTTTAGTTGTCACTTGTTTGGCTGCCTTTTGATCTCCATGACTTGGTTGCTTGTACTTCGAGCTAGTGTGATTGATGGAGGAATATTTGAATGAGGGAGGAGTAAATGAGGAGGATCTACCTCCTACAATATCTCCTCCTTGTCTCATTCGAGTTTCAGCCCTTAATTAGCAAAAATTCCATGATTTTCTGTCACAAACTTGAAATCAATGCACATTAGTCCACCAGGCATAATATCTCTCTTTGACTCATCTCATTAAAAAAAATACAATCAAAATATGTAATAAATTGTGAGAAGAGTTGATTTGACTAAGCTAGGAGGTGGATTAAGGTCCATATAGTTACCCCATGATGAGGCTCATCATCACCCTCTACTGAAAGTGTTACTCATCCTCTAAGAAACTCAATTAATATTCATGTCTTTCATTACTCTAGTGACCTCCCTAACATCCCATGCTTCTGTTGTAGTTTCCTCTTCATGTGCAAAGAATCCTCCCTTCCTTTCTATCTCCTCCAACTGATTTCTTTCTTCCTCTTCCTTCCTTCCTTCCAACATTCCTAAGAGCAATGGTGAACTGAGTCTCAAGCCAATCCAATTGACTTTGAGCCTTTGGAGAGCTTGCTTGTACATGGGTGTCCTATTCAGTGCTTCTCTCGTTCTTTGAGGAGAATGGTACTCTCTGATTTTCAAACTGTAGGGAAAAGTATTCCATCTCCTTTGGAAAGCTTGCATGCTATCATCCCCTAATAGCATGAACATATCCTTGAAGTGTGTAATTTCTTGCTCTTAGGCAGGAAGGTACCTGGGTGCAAGTTGAGGGTCATTTGCAATCAAGTTATTTGTGATTATGATAGCCATTGTATTTGACTGCTCAGCTCTTATCATGAGAGGTCCTTTTTCTTCCCTTGCCATTATTTTCTTCATCTCTGCAACCCCTGCTTCCTCATGGTCCATCCATGATGCCAAAGCCATCAACTATAAGTCCCCTGGTTTTGAATTAGGGTCCCATACATTCAGATCTTTCAAGGCCAAATTATGTAGGTAGAACTCAAACAATTTAACCCTATCCTCCAATGTGCTTTGTTCACAAAGATCTATGAATTGTCTATAATCCTGGAATGGCATAGTGCCTCTCTGTGCTAGGGTCGTGATTTGGAACTGCAACCATTGTTCCTTAAGGTATAATGCATAGGACTTAGCTGGCATCCTGCACTGGATTACCTCAAAGGATAGACTAGCCATGGATGCTAATTGATTCTCTTTTTCTTGTATCTATCCCCTTAACCATGCATTTTCTGCCTCCAACTGAGCTTTCATCATTACCTCTCTATCCCTTAGGTTGCTCAGTTCTTTGCCCATCTCTTTAACTTTTTCCTCCATGTGACCTATGTCCTCCACTCCTATGGATTTGGCAATCTACATCCATCTATGTGTTCTTTCCCTTTCTTTATCAATCTCAAAGAATAAGGGGATGGAAAATTTTTATGGAATGACCCTACCCCCTTCAATAAACCTATAGTAGGAGACAAGGTTAGGTTGAGGACTAGGTTCCCTTAGCTCTAGATCCTCCTTCTTTGTTTCTTGTTGCACACTCCCTTCTTTGTCTAATTTCTAAGTTTCCTGTAGGTTTACCAAAGTTTCATGTAGGATTGCCTCTGCTTCCTATAGGTCCTTATGTGTATCTTGTAGGATGCATTTTCCTTTGGACGAGGCAAATCTAGTCACAGACCTTCTAACATAAGTGATATGAGACTTGGGAGAGGTTTGTCCTGATGATCCTTCTCCTTGAGTTTTCATAAGAGGAGCTATCTTTTCCTGCTATTTGGGGATTCTTCAATGACAATAGGAACCTTGGTGGGAGTTTGAGGTTTTCCATGCCTTATTCTTGTACTTTTTCTTGTCCTAGAGTATAATGGAGTTTTTCTCTGTCTTTTCCCTTTTTGTCTGATAGGGGTACTAAGGGTAGTGAGGGCAGATGTTGCCTCTTTCTCAGTGGGTTCTAGAGATACCTTGGGTGATTCTTCCTTGCCTTCTGCCTCCCCTTTTACATTTTCCTTTTCACTTTTGTCTTTCTCCTCTTCTTCTCCCTCTAATTCCTCACTATGTTCTTCAGTTTCCTCCTTTGCATCCTCTTTTGTCTCTTCACCACTTTTCTTCTCTTTTTCTTCCTCTTCTTCCTCATCTATTTCCTCTTCATCCCTCTCTGTTTCTTCTTCCTCCTTTTCAGTTTCTTCTTCATCCTTCTATGTTTCTTCTTCATCCCTTTCACTGGAAATGGGGCTCTTGTCATATTCAAGGGCTTTTATATCTTCCTTTGTCTACATGTCCCTTAAAGTTGCCCATGTGATAGGGATTCTAAGGTTTTCGAGGGAATCTTCTATGATAAGTATAATTAACCCATGATGGGATAGTTGTTGATGGTTCCCTTCCTGCACCTTAATGCTCATATTTATTAATGATTAAAGAAGTAAGTAGGGTATGATAAGTCTATTTTGAGGTGTTGTATCTACTCCAAACCTCAACTCTTGGAGAAGCCTAAAGTGGTATCCTTATACCACACTGTACCTACCTTCATATGATATACATTTTATAAGGTGGTAGCTAATTTCATTCCAGGGATATGGTAGGCTTTCTTTTCTCACTCCATTTTTGTCTTCCATGGCCTCCTATCCTTCTAAAAAGAATTTCTTCTTTGCAGTTTGGCTATTTACCTTATCCTCCTTTCTCCAAGGTACGGTGGTGATTTTGCCTATGATTTCAAGGGTGATTTCTATAGAGAGGCCTTTCACCACAACAGTGGCATGGGTCCTAGTCAGTGGAACGAGGAAGAGAGAACAATCTCTGGCTACTTCATCATCATACCCCCTCAATTTCTCAAAGAAACCCATCCAATTATGCCTTGTGAATATCTCTAGCACAAGAGGGTGTTGATGAATCCACACTGTGTTGATGGGTTCCCTCTTATTAAATCCCCACGTCATTTTCTCTAATGGATGGAGGGGTGTATATGTCTGATACAAAATTTAATGAATAAGGAAATTTAAATGAAAGTTTTGTATATGCAATTCCCTTATGTTGCAATCATTTTCAACAAACTATAAGGTTTTTTTTTATATTTTTTCACTTGGAAAAATGTGGAGGAATATAGAGCCTACCTCCTTATCACAGCTTGATGAAGACAACCCCTGTTTTTCCCTTTTAAACCTGCTCACTGCCAATCCTGTAGGTATTTGGACGATATCCTGTAGGATTCCTGTAGGATCCTATAGGTGGTCGTGCGCAGAAAAAAAAATGAATTATGCCTTTCCTGTAGACTACTTGAGGGCCAAGAGTGACTTTGCTAGTGCGTAGCCTCAAGAATGTGAATTATTCTATGCATGGGGATCAACATTTATTTCCTCATATGGGTGATTTGAGTGGGGTGTTGTGCTGGCAGTTGTGGTACAAGTATCCATTTTTGGACGTTGGTCCCACTACCACATCATCATTCTCCTCACCTCATAATAAACTCCCACTTCAGGAATTCATAGCTTAACTACTTTTGACCTCATCTCTTCTTTTCCTTGACTTGATTGCTACCACGTGTGTATGTACTAATTGTATTCTCCTCGTTCACTGAGCGAAGGTGGCCAAGTTAATTGGCCACCTTATTCTTATAAAACAACTCTTTCACAACTTTTACATGTTTTATCATATTATGCTAACGAGAGAGTGGAAGCAAGATACTTACCTGCGGTAATGATGCCTTGATGTTGTTTGTTGAAGAATGAAGTCTTTGTTGTGTGTTTGTTGCATGTGCTTTTCTCCTTTTTTTGTTGTCCTCTGATGTTTTTCTTTGATGTGCAAGTACTTGGATGGTGATGTTGATGATCTTGATGTTTTTGTTAGGCTCTGGAGGGGATTCTTCTACCTCTAGATCTCCATGCTTTAAGTTGACTGCAATCTATGATTTGTGTTTCGTGGGATAGCCTGCTACAGGATTTCCTACAAGATATCCTGTAGCTGCTTCTCCCTCAAAAAATTTACTCATTTTCCACTGTTGGAGCCTGAGGATGGTTGGCATGGGTAGAGAAGGGGTCTAGGGATTTGTGTATGAGGAAAATAGCCTTCAAGTGTTGTCCCCTTGCTCTTTGTCTTCATCCTCTTTTCTCTGTGTTTTTTTCTTTGAAAATTGTAACTTTTTTGAAACTGAATTTTTTTATGAATGTAGGGGTGATCATGGTGGAGAGAGGTATGGTGATGAGATGGTGAAGTAGGAATTTATTTTTTTGACATGGGCAGGTCATCTCCTTGCTCTAGGGTTACTTCCTTTAGGATTCCCAAGCCACTGTAATTCCTACAGGATCATCTTGTATGTTTTTAGGGAATCCTGTAGAAAACACCAAACGCTTGCAAATTGAGGTAAATGAGTGGAAAAATTGAGGGTGTTAGAGTCAGTCTTTGCAGCCTTCCACCAGTGATCAAACATGCTCTTACAAATTGGTCCTAGGGTGTCAAAGTCAAATTTTGTCATTTCAGTGAGTCTTCAAGTAGAATTTGGTCACTAAGTATTAGGTCTAGGATTGTTTTAGGTTTAGGATAGTTTTCACTCCTTCCAAAGTTTTCCAAATATCGGTCCATGTCACCATTTGGCTGAGTGTACCATCATTCAAAGAGTTGTCATCATTATTTCAAGTTCCAATGGGTCATTTTATACCTTGTTTGTGCTTCAGTTGTGCTTAGGTAAGGCTCATTTCCCTCTCCTAGGTTTTTGAAGGTAATTTTCCTTGGATGGTCAAATCATCAACAAAACTTGTATCCTGATGCTCATACACCTTCCCCTACCCTTAAATACCTTATTAAAAACTTTCCATCACTGATATCCCTTAAATTCATCATTTTCCCACAAACCCTAGCCTATTGCTATAATTTGACACTTTTCTAGGTTAGGCCTGTGTCTTTCCCTTTTGGACCCCTTCTCCTCACTCAATATTTGAAATTCCATTTTCCCCTACTTCCTAACATCCCTCCCTACTTCCAAAAAAATCTCTCAAGAAATTAGAAGCCCCTCATCCCCTTCATTTCCCTTCATTTCTAGAAATCCCCTGTTCCACACATCAGGATAGGTTTTACTCAAATGATGTTTCTGAGCAAGAAAAGATGAATTTGACAAAAGTGAGAGAATTTTTGTCCATCATAGACTCAAGAAGAAAAACCTCCTTCATTTTTTACATAGGTCTCATGGTTTGGGAGAAATGTCCAAAATATCATTTGCCTTAGGAGAGTTGCTACACTTCTAGAGTGACTTTGGGAAAACCAAGATTTCTCCTAGCTGGAATGTCCAAAAGACTTCCTTGATGAGTCAAATGATAACTAGATACAAAGAGCTTTCCAATGAGCTATCATGAGCTCAATTTGGAGTTGCGGAAGACCTCCAAACGTTGATTGGAAAAGCATTGTGCATTTTGGTAGACTCATTCTTCACATTTTGACCAGTCTTGGGATATTGAGCTTTTGATAGGGAAAATCAGCTCTAAATTGAAAAATTCAAGATGTTCTAGCAAGTAGACTCGAAAATATTTCCAACAAGGTATCCCACACCTAATTTGGACACTAGGAAGGCAGTCAAAAGTTGCCTTGAAGTGGTGTTGTGCACTCCCTTCAGGCGTTGCGCACTCCGCAGAAGCGTTGCGCACTTCCTCTGGGCACTGTGCATTTGGCCAGTTTTTCCCATATTCATTCTTCAGCATTCCTAATACCTCCTCAAACTTAAAACAAAATATAGGCCACACAATGAAGAAGAGGGATTAGACAGATTGTTATAATATTGATGGAATATGGAGAAATCAGTTGAGACTAAAATGGGGAAACTTGTAAGGGTTGCAGAGGGTATGGTGTTGAAACCTAATTTTGCTTATGATTCCCAAATGGATTTACCATGGAGAGAAATGTGCAGAGTGAAAGTGATGAAGAAGAGAATGATGAGCTTGCATCCATGTGGACACAAATGTCATTATCTTTCCAATGTAGCTACTCAGGAGGAAAAATATCCTACAGAAGCTATGAAAGGCAAACTTGCAGTAGAATTAATGTTATCGGAGCAGCAAGTCCACAAGTGGTTTTGCATAGAAGGTAGAAGGAGAAGGAAAAGCTTGACCTATTGGTGGTGACTTCAATCCATGATTAGTCAACTTTAACATCAGTTATGTCAACCATTTTTTAAGACCCTAAACTCAGTTTTTTGCTTTTAGCATTTCCTATTTTCTTCAGGTAATTTTTGTATCAGTCCCTTAGTCAAACGCGCAGCACCCCGCACTTTTTTGGGGCATATTTTGGAGGAATGGCCACCACCATTGGATTCAGAAGACCATTTACACTCAAGAAAACCATGTTTCCGAATTTTAAAGTCAAAACTACTAGGTGGAAAAGGCAAAAAACCACCTAAAAATCATGTTTCTGCCTATTTTCTGAGCCAGGCGCTGCGCGTTTGAGCAGTCTTGGAAGATTGTAGTTTTGGAGGGGAAAATCAAGCGTAATTTAGAAACTAGAGGAATTTTTGGAAACTACAGAGGATAAGATATCCAATTAGTTATTCTGAGCTAGATTTGGACATCAGGAAGGCAATCAAAACTCACCCTGAAGATGGTGATGCGCACTTCCTTCAAGCGTTGCGCATTTGATAAGCAGCCGAATTTTTCACTATTTCTCTCAGAAAATACTTTTCACCAGTGGGATTTTGATTTTTCACTGATGTAATTCATAATGATGATGTAATTAAAGTGCATTTTTGTTACCTATGGTAGATACATCAGATGAATGGCCTAAGTGGCATGTAATGAATTAGTTTGCTTCATATTAGGGATGAGTCAGTTTGACCACCCTAGCCTTTAGCTATCAGTTCAATCTTTTGTGCAATTGCTCCTCCTCTCATGGATTCGACCCTCGAGGCTAGGATTGGTTGTTTTGAGGCCTATATCATGTAGTTTCTCAGTCATTTTATAGGTTTGACTCAGTTAGATGCTCAGAGCTTGATTGTAGTACACCTTTGTAAGCAGTTTGGTGGGAAATTAATAAGAATTGCAGCTATTTTTATGGGATCCCTGTGGTATGGAGTTCTAGTACAATTTCTTCTTCTGTGATTATATGCTTATATGTTTTATGTATGCCATCAATCATTTCATTGTTTCTAATTGAATGTTTTCAAGTTTGATAGGTAGAATCCATTACATCAATGCTCTGCCTTGGGAAACCATTCACCATTTCATGTTTTCTGTAGTCCAAGAAGGATCCATGATTGTCACATGCCCTACTTAGCTTCTCACCAGTCTGAAACATCTCACCCCATCAAGCCCAAGAGTGATAAATCCTATGTCTACCTTGCCCCATAGAACACCCTGCATTTCTGACCTAATTTCCCAGACCTAAGCTGCCCAACTCCTCCTGATCCAGCGCTACAAAATCAAAGTAAAACTTTTGTACTACTATACCTAGCCTAAAATCCTTTACCTGATCCAGTCATCTTGACTGAGATCCTTACGGAGAGAGCCCTCTCCTGGCCTAGTAGGGCTAGCTACTTAGCTAAGCTTGGTTTGTGGTTACCCTAGCATTGTCTTCCTTTAGCCTAAGGTTCAATCTAGGTGATAACATAGTGGCGACCATACTGGGGAATGTAGTTTTATGTTCCTCAGCAAAATGTATCAAGTTCAGGTCTAATTGTTTATGGTGAACAGCAGTCAGATGCATGCGAAGGCTGAAATTATTCACCTGGTGACTCCAGTGTTAAAAAATCCCAAGGTTCAAAATTTTTATGGCAACTCCATTCTTCAAGAACCAATAGCCTGAATAATTTCTCAGTGAATTCATTGTTATCAAAATGGATTTGTTGGCTCGAAGGTATGCTCCAATGAGCCGAGATCACATTCCAAGTTTCCCAAATAAAATTCCTAAGGTAGATTGGCAAAGGAATTTGCCTATGTTTAAAGATGATGATAGGAACAATGCTACTTTACATATGGTTATATTTCACATGCATATTCGCAAGTTGAAGGTTGATTTTCCTAAATATTGCTTGATGAAGATATTCATGGCCACTTTGGAAGTTGAAGCCTGATCTTGGTATGAAAGTTTGTCGCCTACTTGTATTTATTGTTTAAAGGATTTTCATACCATGTTCTTTGAAAGGTATAAAGAATCTTGTCCATCCTTAATATTAGTTCAGAACTGTTGTAAACATGTTTATAGTTTTATTGAAAATTTTGAGAAAGTTTATGAAGATGATGACTTCATGGACGATGAGATCATGGAAGCCTTGTATGAAAATCCATTTTAGCAGCATAAAGAGAGGTTAGAAGATACTTATCAAGATGCTCAGGAAAATTTGCAGTAGGTTCAAGATCTTAGTACAATTGAAAATGATGAAGGACAAGGTCTTATTTCAGATCTACTCATAATAGAAGACAGTATGCAGGAAAATCAAGTTCCAATTTCAGATTGTGATAAAGTCAAGTTGGCTATTTCAGATCTAGATTCAGATTGTGATGATGAAGAGTACCTTGTTCTCAATCCCATGGAGGAGAGCTCTGTTGTTGAGATCATCTGGAATGAAGAAAACAAAGTTATTGACCCAAGTGTTCTCATTTTATTAGAACAAAGCCTTCACGAGGAGGTAATACAGTCATTTTATGAAAAACAAGATGAGTTCTTTGTTCAAGTAAGTGAAAAAACTTCTTTGGATAACTCAGTAGTAAATGATAGAAGTGTTAGTTTTGAGTTTCAAGAACTATCTGAATTTTTCCCTTGTATGAATGATGAGTGAGATAAGAAACATGACAATCTAGTTGCCATGTCATATGAAGATGATCACCAATGTATTCAAATTTCAGAAGACCAGGGAATTGAGGACTGTCATTCAGATTTTTCTTTTCATATTTCATGTTTTGAATTGTTATTTCAAGAAGACAATTATTGTTTTAGCAAAAGAAAACAAAAAGTACTATCTCCTCTATCTGAAGATGAGATAGATCAACTCCTAAAAGGTCATGTTACAGCCCAAGATAATGCAGGTTTGCAGTGTTCACATCGTCAAGAAGGTGTTACTAAAGCTTCTTCCACTTTTGAAAATGAGGACAGTCTTGAAACTAGATTTATAGATCAGCGAACAGATATTGTTTTCTTTCATGAAGATGATAGGGTTGTCATGTTTGATAATCTTGAAGATTGTTTTATGTTTAAGAATGACTTAGACTATGAAATTGAGGAGTATGAGCCTGAGAGAGATAGTATGCCAAAAATCGTGTCAGAATTTCTCAATCTCGAGGAATTTACAGCCAACACTCAAATAGCAAAAGTTTATACTTATCTATGCCTTCTATTAATCAGCAACCAACTGTTCTTTCATATCATAATGAAGGGAGTACTTGTATTTTTGTTGTTGGATCTCAAGACAAGCTAGTGCTTCAGGATTTTCAAGATCCCTTCGGCATTCTTTTGCAAGCATTAAAGAAGATGAATGTTGCCTAGTTCATTAGCATAAGCCTTGGTTTCAGTTGTTCTAGTGAGTTGCCTACATGTACATCATTCTGCCTGCTTGAGGAAAGTGAGAGCACAATTTCAGTGAGTAGCCATCTGCTGGTTTGGTTACATTAGAAGGTTCACTTCACATGGTTGTACATATTTCTTCAGTAGGTAGATGGTTGTCATCAGTATTTGAAGCCCTCAAATCTCGATGGTCTGCTGCAATTAAAAAGTTTTGTAAGTACTTGTTTCAACTAAGTCTTGAGTCATTTTTTTCAGTCAATTTCAAGTCAGTTTGTGTCTTTGACTCATCAGTATTCAGTCATGTATTTTAGATTGAGGTTTTTTTACTCCATGCCCAATGGATAAGGCTATTTGGTATACGGTGTTCCTAGCACCTCCAAGGAGCTACCATACCCAATGAAGCCAATGTTAGAGTCAGTATTTGCATCCTTCCACCAATGATCAAACATGCTCTTACAAAGTGGCCTTAGGGTGTCAAAGGCAAATTTTGTCATTTCAGTGAGTCTTCAAGTAAAATTTGGTCACTAGGTATTAGCTCTAGGATTGTATTCACTCCTTCCAAAGTTTTCCAAATATTGGTCCATGTCACCATTTGGCTAATTTTACCATCATTCAAAGAGTTTTCATCATTATTTCAAGTTCCAATGGGTCATATTATACCTTGTTTGTGCTTTAGTTGTGCTTAGGTAAGGCTCATTTCCCTCTCCTAGGGTTTTGATGGTAATCTTCCTCGGATGGTCAAATCATCAACAAAACTTGTATCCCGATGCTCATACACCTTCCCCTACCCTTAAAATACCTTCTTAAACACTTTCCATCACTGATATCCCTTAAATTCATCATTTTCCCACAAACCCTAGCCTATTGCTACAATTTAACACTTTTCTAGGTTAAGCCTGTGTTTTTCCCTTTTGGACCCCTTCTCCTCGCTCAATATTTGAAATTCCACTTTCCCGTGCTTCCTAACATCCCTCCCTACTTCCAAAAAAATTTCTCAAGAAATTAGAAGCCCCTCATCCCCTTCATTTCCCTTCATTTCTACAAATCCCATGTTCCACACATCGGGATAGGTTTTATTCAAATGATGTTTCTGAGAAAGAAAAGATTAATTTGACAAAAGTGAGAGAGTTTTTGTCCATAATAGACTCAATAAGAAAAATATCCTTCAGCTTTTACACAATTCTCATGGTTTGAGAGAAATGTCGAAAACATCATTTGCCTTAGGAGAGTTGTTGCACTTCTAGAGCGACTTTGGGAAAATCAAGATTTCTCCTAGCTGGAATGTCCAAAAGACTTACTGGATGAGTCAAATGATAACTAGACATAGAGATATTTCCAATGATCTATCATGAGCTCAATTTGGATTTGAGGAAGACCTCCAAAAGTTGACAGGAACAGCACTCTGCATTTTGACAGCCTCATTCTTCACATTTTGACTAGTCTTGGGAGATTGAGCTTTTGACAGGGAAAATGAGATCCAAATTGAAAAATTCAAGATGTTATGGAAAGTAGACTCGCCAAGATTTCCATAGAGATATCCCTTGCCTAATTTGGACACCGGGAAGGCAATCAAAATTTTCCTTGAAATGGCGTTGTACACTCCCTCCAAGTGTTGTGCACTCCGCAGAAGCACTGCGCACTTCCTCTGGGCATTGCGCATTTGGCCAGTTTTGCCCATATTCATTCTTCAGCGTTCCTAATACCTCCTTAGCCTCAAAACAAAATACAGGCCACATGGTGAAAAAGAGGGATCAGACAAACTACTATAATATTGATGGAATATGAAGAAATCAGTTGAGAGTAAAATGGGGAAACTTGTAAAGGTTGCAGAGGGTATGGTGTTGGAACCTGATTTTGCTGATGATTCCCAAATGGATTTACCATGGTAGAGAAATGTGCAGAGTAAAAGTGATGAATATGAGAACAATGAGCTTGCATCCTGTGGACAAAAATGTCATTATCTTTCCAGTGTAGCTACTCAGGAGGAAAAATATCCTACAGAAGCTATGAAAGGCAAACTTGCAGTAGAATTAATGTTATCGGAGCAGCAAGTCCACAAGTGGTTTTGTCATAGAAGGTAGAAGGAGAAGGACAAGATTGACCTATTGGTGGAGGATTCACTCCATGCTTAGTCACCTTTAACATCAGCTATGTAAACCATTTTTGAAGACCCTAAACTCAGTTTTTTGCTTTTAGCATTTCCTGTTTTCTTCAGGTAATTTTTGTATCAGTCCCTTAGTCAAACACGCAGCACCCCGCACTTTTTTGGGGCATATTTTGGAGGAATGGCCACCACCATTGGATTCAGAAGACCATTTACGCTCAATAAACCCATGTTTCCAGATTTGAAAGTCAAAACTACTAGGTGGAAAAGGCAAAAAACCACCTAAAAATCATGTTTCTGCCTATTTTCTAAGCCAGGCACTGCGCATTTGAGCAGTCTTGGAAGATTGCAGTTTTGGAGGGGAAAATCAAGCTCAATCTGGAAACTAGGGGCATTTTTGGAAATTACACAGGATAACCTTTCCAATGAGCTACCCTGAGCTAGATTTGGACACCAGGAAGGTAGTCAAAGCTCACCCTCAAGATGGCACTACGCACTTCCTTCAAGCACTCTGCGTTTGACACTAGCACTACGTATTTCATAGGCAGCCAAATTTTTTACTGTTTCTCTCTAAAAATACTTTTCACCTATGGGATTTTGATTTTTCACTGATTTAATTCATAATGATGATGTAATTAAAGTGTGTTTTTGTTACATAGGGTAGATACATCACATGAATGGCCTAAGTGGCATGTAATGAATTAGTTTGCTTCATATTAGGGATGAGTCAGTTTGACCACCCTAGTCTTTAGCTATCAATTCAGTATTTTGTGCAACTACTCCTCCTCTCATGGATTTGACCCCTGAGGCTAGGATTAGTTATTTTGAGGCCTATATCATGTAGTTTCTTAGTCATTTTATAGGTTGGACTCAATTGGATGCTCAAAGCTTGATTGTACACCTTTGTAAGCAGTTTGGCAGGAGATTAATAAGAATTGCAGCTATTTTTATGGGATCCCTGTGGTATGGATTTCTAGTAAATTTTCTTCTTCTGTGATTATATGTTTATATGTTTTATGTATGCCATCAATCATTTCATTATTTCTAGTTGAATTTTTTCAAGTTTGATAAGTAGAATCCATTGCATCATTGCTCTGCCTTAGGAAACCATTCACCATTTCATGTTTTCTGCTATCCAAAAAGTATCCATGATTGTCACATGCCCTTCTTATAGTCTCACGAGTCTAAAAAATCTCACCCCATCAAGCCCAAGAGTGCTAAAGCCTATGCCTACCTTGCCCCATAGAACACCCTGCATTTCTGACCTAATTTCCCAGACCTAAACTGCCCAGCTCCTTCTGATCTGGCAAAACCCCTACAAAATCCAATCAAAAATTTCATGCTACTATACCTAGGCTAAAATCCTTTACTTTATCCAGTCATCTTGACTAAGATCCTTATGGAGAGAGCCCTCTCCCGGCCTAGTAGGGCTAGCTACTTGGCTAAGATTGGTTTGTGGTTACCCTAGCATTGCCTTCCTTCAGCCTGAGGTTCAATCCAGGTGATAATAGAGGGAATGATGGAATGATGAAGGATAATGAATGGAGAAATAAAAACATGAGCCAGATAGGTCCCTTTTGATTATCTCTTGTTGCTCTGATCCTCCTCCTACGGTTTCTTTTCTCTCTTTTTTTTCTTTTTTGTTTAAATCAACTAGTCTACCTCCAAGAGGTTTTCATCCTAGTTGCTTGCCCTAGGTGCCTCAAAAGAGGTTTTCACCCAGAGATATTCTTATTTCTCTTTTTTTTGTTTTGACACCATTGGGCTGCCTCAAGAGGTTTTCAACCCAACAGTGGGACTCAGGTGCCTCATGGAGGTTTTCACATGAGTCTCCTTATTTTTTTCTTTTTTCTTTTTTCTTTTTTCTTCTTTCTTTTTTCTTCTTTCCTTTTTCTTTTTTCTTTTTTCTTTTTTCCTTTTTCTTTTTTCTTTTTTCTTTTTTCTTTTTTCTTTTTTCTTTTTTCTTTTTTCTTTTTTCTTTTTCTTTTTCTTTTTTCTTTTTTTTTTCTTTTTTCTTTTTTCTTTTTCAGTGACGTGATGAGGTAGTAGCTAAGACTTTCTTTGACAATGAACTCTTGCTTTGACAATGGCTTCTTGTAAACCTTCAATTTGTGCCCATTAACAAGTAAAGGAATATCCTTTGCATCTATGGTTCTAATATGCACTGAACCATTATCATGACATTTCTCTATGACATAAGGCCCTAACCATCTAGTCCTTAACTTGCCCTTAAATTCTTTATATCTGGAACCATATAACAAATCCCAATCACCTTCTTGAAATTGTGTGTCCTTGATGTTCTTGTCATGCCAAATCTTCTTCTGAATTTGAGTCACCTCTGTGTGTAGGAGGGCGTGCGTTCTAAACTCATCTAACCCATTCAACTGGAGCAATCTCTCTTTTTGTGCATTGTTGATATCTAGATTTGGTTGGTCTACCATCCTCAATGTATTGTACTCAAATTCAATGGACAGTAGGGCCTTCTTCCCATAGACAAATTCATAGGGTGTGAATCTAGTGGTAGTCTTCCAGGTGGTATTGTAGGCCCAGGTGACCTCAACTAATCTATATGCCCAATATTTTCTATTGTTACTAACCACTTTGGTCAGAATTCCCTCCAGCACTTTGTTGGTTACCTCCACTTTCCCATTAGCTTATGGGTGATAGGGAGTCGAGGTTCTATGCATGATCTTATGTTGGCTTAACAAGTCTTCAATCATTTTGGATGTAAATTGGTTGCCTTGACCAATGACCAGTTCTCTGGGATACCCAAACTTGTAAAATACATTTTCCCTTAAGAACTTAGCCACCTTCTCCTCCGTTTCTCCCTTGATTTCCTTGGTTTCAGCCCACTTGGTCAAATAGTCAGTGCACATAATCATGTAATGCTTTTGCTTGGATGGAGGGTCAATAGGTCCAATGAAATCCATGCCCCACTTGTCAAATGGCTCAAAAGTCACTTGAGGTTGCAGAGGAATTTCATCCCTTGGAGTAGGCTTTCCCATCCTTTAGCACCAATCACACTGACTAGTATACCTTCTCACATCCTGATGAAGAGTGGGCCAATAATAACTAGCTTGTAACACCTTGAATGTTATCCTCTTGGATGCAAAGTGACCTTTACAAGGCCCATCATGACAAGTCAGAAGGATGTCAAAGACTTCCTCCTCCTTAATACATCTTCTTGGAATTTGATCTAGGCCTAATTTGAAGAGGTTGCCCCCAATCCAAGTGAATGGGGCACTCTTTTGCACAATCTTTCTTTTCTCTTTGGAGGACAAATTCAAAGGGAATTGTGCAGACACCAAGTAGTTTGCTATGTCAGTAAACCATGGAGAGAGAACTAAAATGGCGAATAAGTGTTCATCTGGTAACTGATCATCAACCATTCCTTCCTCCCCTGCAGACAAAGTTAATCTGGACAAAAAATCTGCAACAACATTTTCCTTGCTAGGCTTATCAACAATAGTTAGATCTAACTACTGTAATAAAAGTAACCATCTAATAATTCGAGTATTCACATCAAGTTTATTCATTAAATATTTAATTGCAGCATGGTCAATATGTACAAATGTTTTATAACCTGTAATGTAATGCCTAAATTTGTTCAATGAATGCACGACAGCCAGGAGCTCCTTTTTGGTCATTGTGTAGTTCAGTTCAGCCTTTGACAAATTCTTACTGACAAATTCCATCTGGCCTAGAGTTGCTCCTATGGCTTTGTGTGAGGTATCAACATGTATATGAAAGGGAAGGGCCCAATTTGGGCCTCGGAGAATAGGTGCAGTGGTCAACTTGTCCTTAAGGGTGTCCATGGCCTCTTGACATCTTTTTGACCATACAAACTCAGAGTCTTTGGCCAACAACCCAAATAAAGGAGAAGCTAACTTGTTGAAGTCTTTTATAAACCTCCGATAGTATCCAGCTAAACCTATAAAACTTCTACATCCCTCTTCTTTTGTGGAGGTGAGACCCTTTGGATGATGTTTGTTTTGTTTGGGTCCACCTGCAGTCCTTGCTGGGATATTGAATGACCTAGCACAGTCCTTGCAGTCATTCGGGTCTCACATTTTTCGGGACTAAGAGACAGGTTCATTTCAATGCATTTGTTCAGCAACTTACCTAAGTTGGATAGAGCCTCCTAGAAATCACACCCATGGGGTGTAAAACCATCCATATAAATCTCTACTGCATCATGGACTAACTCGGCAAAGATGCTCATCACTACTCTCTGGAAAGTGGCAGGGGCATTGCATAGGCCAAAAGGAAGGACCCTATAAGAAAAATTACCCCAAGGACAAGTGAAGGTGGTTTTATCCTAGTCTTTCGGGCTGATCTAGATTTGATTGTACACATTGAACCCATCTAGGAAAGAGAAAAACTTTTTCCCTACCAAGCCATCTAGCACTTGGTCGATGAAAGGTAGAGAGAAATGGTCCTTCTTTGTGGCTTTGTTTAACTCTCTTCAATCGACACACGTCCTCCACTTCCCATTTTTCTTTGGAACCAATACCAAAGGAGATACCCACACATTGTCTGGGATAGGGTAAATTAATCCTACATCTAGCAGCTTTTGTAGTTCTTCTTTGACTATATCCTTGAGAGCTAGATTCATTCTCGTTTGGGGTTGTTGGACTGGCTTGCAACCTTCTTTGATATAAATGTGGTGATTACATACCAAGGGGTACACTCCCTTAATTTCTTTGTAACTCCAAGCAAATGCATCCAGATGTTCCTTTAGCATGTTGCACAACTTTTCTTCTTGGTGTATAAAAAGAAATGGGTTGATTTTCAATCTGATGGTTGTTCTGGGTTCCTTTACTACTTCCTTTAAGGACAATGTACTGAGAGTTGGACTTTGGAGTATGTTTTCAATCAAATCATATTCATCCAGTTGTCCTCCTCCCATGGCTTCATCCAGTTGTCCTCCTCCCATGGCTTTCTCTAAGGTATAGAGTTGGATTGAATAAAAATCATCTTCGTCCTCCTCCTCCAACCATAAATATAGGTCATGTTCTAGAGATGGCTAGGCAAGAGGGTACAGGACTAAATGCTTGGACATATGCCCATTTTTTATAGTCATATTTCCAACCCTTCAACTAATGTAGGCATCAACAGTGGTTAACCAGGGCCTCCCAAGGATGAGAGAGTAACCAGTAAGCTTGGCATTAGGCTGAAGAACTAGGAAATATGTAGGGTACTCCTAGGAGTCAATGGCGACCATCACATCCTCCACAATCCCCTGAGGGGTCACTGTGGAACGGTATGTAAGTTACAAGACTATTGTGGTCTTTCTCAATGAACCCTGGAGATTGAGCTTGAGCATGGTTTCCTTAGTCATCACATTAATGGCAGCCCCAAGATCAATCAAAGTGTGTGCGACAATGGTGCCATTGATGTTCACATCTACTATAGGGCTTTCAGGGTCCAAATGCTTTGGACAAATTAACTTCCCCAACATTAATTTGGATAGTTGTCCAATGCAATTAATGGTAGGGGTGCTTCTTTTTCACCTCCCTGTATGTTTGAAGCACTTCTCCTTAATCAACTTGTTGTAAATAGGTACAACCTATATGGCTTGGAGAAGTGGAATTTTGACACATAGATTTTTCAATTCTCCCAAAAGTTCAGTCTCTTCTGGGTGGGTTGGAGTGGTTAGGTTAATCTCTCAGGAAAGGGTGGTGGATTTACTTTAGGCATGCTTTCCTCTCTTTCTTCCTCACTCTCCCTAGGTGGAGGTAGAGGTTGGTTGTTCGAGAGTACTCTCCCAGATCTCAGGTTGATTTCCTGAATCTCCACAAAATAGGCGGGATAAGATGTCTCTCCACTATATACTTGTTGTACCTGTCTGTTGTTCAGGTTCGGATTTGGCTGGGTAGGAATCTGGGGTTGTTTAGGTGGAGCAAGGTGTAAAAGTTGTGGTTGAGTGGGTGGAAAAGGAAATAAAGTTGGAACATTATTATATGGGGGCCTCCATCCCTATAGCGATGCATTCCATTGAGGCTGCGGCAAAGCATATGGCTGAAATGACTGGCTGGTCGGCTGGGAATGAACTGAGGTGCAAAGGACCAAGGAGGAGGTGTAGACCATGAAGGATGAGTAGGGGGCCCCTAAGAGGGAATGGCTGTGTTCTGTTTGGGGTTGTAATATGCATGGGATGCCCCTTGTATTCCCTACTGGTATGGTCGAGGCCCTTGAGGTCTCCTTTGATTTATGTAGCAGAGCTCTTCAGTCAACCCTTCAGCTCCTTGATATACAACTTTTAGTCCAGGTAGAGAAGGGCACATGTCTGTGGAGTGGTTTTCTTCACAAACTGAGCAGACTTCAATTAGGTTTAATGGACATTCATTCCTAAGGTGCCTCCTTGTGCATCTAGGGAAGAAAATGGCTAAGGCTCTCTCTGCTTCCTCCTATTTTCTCTTAACGTGCATAGTGTCCATCTGTAGGGCAAGGGTTTGCATCATCTCACTCTTGAAAACTTCTAGCATGTTTCCAATTTCACCCTTGATGGATGTATTGGAAGAGGATGGACTGACCATAGGTTGACTACCCCTACCCTTTTTCCTAGCTTCCCTAGAAAGGTTTCTAAAGATAGACTTGACATCTTCATAGGGTAGCTGGTAGATGTCCCCTCCTGCAAGAAAGTTTAGGGTATCCAGAAGATCTTCCCGTACCCCTCTAAGCAGGACTAGCTTCAGTGACTCAGGGTCAAGTGTGCACCTGGCCCTTTTGTAGCTAAGTTGGAATCTTTCTTCGTAATCCTCTAGGAATTCATCATGCCCTAAGGTCATCCTAAAAATTTCCTCTTTAGTGTCTTTAGACCTGCAATAGTCTTGATACTTGTTGTTGAAGACTTGTTGCATCTGAGCCCAAGTTGTGATGCTATCCCCGGGTAAACCCATGAACTAGTGTAAAGTTGCATCCTTGAGAGTGGATGGGAATAGTTTCAACTTCTTCTCATGATTGGTGTAATCATAGGTTCTGCATATAACAAGAAAGTGTCTGGATCTTCTTAGGTCAAGCCATGGAAATGAGGAAGAGAAGAGGGGCTTATATTCTTCATCTTGGTATCCCCATTAGTTTCTGTGATGGGAAAGGCACCCTCAAATTTTTCTCTATTTCCTCTGTCATTTCTATATTCAGCCATTGGGTCAGTTGGAATGGGTTCTTCTTCTTCTTCTCCCCATGTAGGTTCTTCAAATATCTTTGGTTGTTCACCTAAGGGTTCCTCCAATTCACAGCCACCGAAGAAGAGGGAAGGTTGGTTGTTTGAAGTGGTGGGGGTATTTGGCAAAAATTTCCCTAAGTTATCCCTATTCCTACGAGTCATGAAAGAAGTGTTTTTGTTTTGTTTTGTGTTTTTTTTCAAGCTTTTAAAATAATTGTAGAATTGAAATTGTAGATTGAATGAAAGCTAACTAACTGAATGAAAACTAACTTCTTGAATGAAATCTTACTTGCATAATGGAAAGGAAAGCAAAGAATGCAGAATGGAAAAGAAAACCATCTAAATCACTTTTGCAGAAATGAAGCTAATAGCAGAATATCAAAGACAATAAATGGAAGAAGAAAACAGTAATCACATATTACTCAACACCTCCCCGGCAACGACACCAAAAAGTGATGAGCACCAGTATTGTAGCAAGAATGTTGCAACCCCTGGGGCTACAAACTCTACTTTATCAACCCGGGGTTCATACAAGCTTGGAGGTGACAATGTTGTATACACAAGTAAATGTGATGGGTCTACTCTTTGTCAATGCTAAGTTGGCGAAAGACCACTAAGGCTTTTCAAACCAAACTTCTATGGATTTGGAAGAAGCTTGATTACCAATGAGGGAAAGAGAAATCTACTCTAAAAGAAATCTTGTCTACTACAGTAAGGAAAAAGACTGAAATCAAATGCTAAAACACACCATTTCCTAACACTTCTAAGAGGCTTTGCTTCAAAATAATGCTAATTTAACATGTATGCAATACTACTATCCTAAGTATGCAGATTCAAACCATCAAACCTTCTACTATTGTGCATGTAAATGAATAAAATAAATCCGTTTTTATTTTTGTCCTTTTTTTATATGAGAGTGTGAAAGATAATCTCTTTTGGTGACGTGGCAGGTGGCTTAGAGATGATGGTGAATCGTCAGAAGGCTTGGGAGACAAGTAGGGACCCTTTGCTAGCTTCCTAGAGGCTTTTTCCTCAATTCTGCCTCAAAACAGGCCACTACAAGTAAACCTACAGGATATCCTAATGCGTTCTACAGGATGTCCTGAAAACCTACAAGATCCCCAATATTTCTATAGGATATAGCCGAGAGAAAAAGGATGGGTTTTGAAGGTGATGGAAGGCTTATGGAAGGTGGTTGGCAGATGGAATGGGGAAAGGGAGTGCCTAGGACCACTTCAGAACTCAAAACCAAAGTTGGGAGATGGTTGGATTTGCTCAACAAGCTTGGAGAAGTTTCCTTGTGAAATGATGAAATTGGTGAGGGTTTTAGTTAAAGAAGGTGAGGACCACGGATGGATGTAGTAGCTGTAATGAGGTTGCTGACTATGAAATATCTATGTACTTTTAAAACACCTGCACTGCATCAAACATTGACATTTACCCAAAAAGCATGCAAACAAGAAAAATTTCAATTATCTAAGGAAAACATAATTTCATGAGCTAGTTGTCTGCTTCATGCATGAGGAAAGCTTTGTAGAATAAGATGAAACAATAATGAGATCTAATGTAATACTAAATATATAAGTGATGATAACTAGATCCTACTCTTGGAAACTGATCAAATGCTGGTCTAAGCGTGTAGAAAACCCTAAATTCCATGAGAAAGTAGAATTCTTTTTTTGGTGCTGCATAGGAGTTCTTTCCTCAAACCATGATCCCTAAAGGAAGCAGTGAGACTAAAACCACCTATTGACAAATTTTTGATGTTCCTTTGTCTCTTCTAAACTACTGCTGAAGTAAAGCACAAATGGAAGCAAACTAATCAAATCTACACTACTTGCAATGAAATAATTCTAAAGACAATTCAACCATTAATATATGAAATCAATCTAAGCATAAATATACAAGAAGAGGATTCTTTACTGCTATGGTTGGGCCCCAACCCAAGAGCTTTATCCCTCTGAGTTAACTCAGTGTTGGATCAAGGAATTACTCATTCTCATTATCAAAACAAAAAATTACATAACAATATCTTCCACAAGTCTTGAACTCGAAAATGACTAGTGTTTTTACAGCAAAAATTCGAATCCTAATGAGGCTCTAGGCCTCTTTATTTATACAACTGAAGTCTCCAATGACTTCCTTAAATATAGGGAGGCTCATCTCCCAAACTCGAGGTAAACTAGCTCTTTAACTGTCACTTTCTCGGCTACCTTTTGATCTCCATGACTTGGTTTCTTGTACTCCGAGTTAGTGTGATTGATGGAGGAATATTTTAATGAGGGAGTATTAAATGTAGGTTTTAACCCCGTACAGAAATTACCTGCATACGAATTCTAAATCATAGGAAAAATAAAAATGCGAGAGCATAACACATAAAACACATATACACAGAGATTT
>APFE030113451.1:1389-18919 GCA_000404065.3 Pinus taeda | reverse complement strand
GGCAACTCCACCAGATCCCAAGCCTTATTTTTGTGCAAAGATGCCATTTCATCACCCATGGCCTCTTTCCAAAGTTTTCCATCCTTTGAATCCACTACTTCCTTCACAGTTATGGGATCATCATCAATAACAGACAAAGAAAAATTTGAATAGAAAGCAGATGAACTATACCTTTATGGCTTGCCTTCTTTCTCGAATTGATCTTCTCACACCCAGAGTTTGTGGCTCTTCATCTTCTGATTCCTCCTCTGTTGTAGAGTCTGATTCTTCCTCCTTTAGCTCAAACTCTATCTTCTCAATTTCCTTTGGTTGGACTTCATGTTTAATAACATCTTTCACCTCTCTGAACACCACATCTCGATTGTACACAACCTTCCTTGTTACTGGGTTCCAAAGCTTATAACCCTTTAAACCATCCTTATACCCAATATAGATGCACTTTTCAAATTTACTATCCAACTTGGTTTGTTTCTCCTTTGGAACATGTACATATGCATCACATCCAAATACCCTCAGATGTGAAAGAGAGGGTTTCTTACCAGTCCATATTTCTTGTGGAGTCTTATCCTCCAATGCTGATGAAGGTGACTGTTGACCAAGTAATAACATGCAATATCCACCGCCTCTGCCCAGAATTCCTGTCCTAACCTGGCACCACTGAGCATGCTTCTTGCCCTTTCCATCAACGTCTTGTTCAATTTTTCTACGACTCCATTTTGCTGAGGTGTATATGGAGTAGTCTTCTGCCGTGCTATACCATACTTCTTACAAAATTCTTCAAATTCCTTGCTACAAAATTCTCCACCATTATCTGTCCTCAGTACCTTTATCTTCTTCTCTGTCTGATTTTCCACCAGAGCCTTAAATTCTTTAAACTTGTCAAAGACTTCAGATTTCTTCTTAAGGAAATATATCCATGTATTCCTTGAGAAGTCATCTATAAATGATACATAGTACACAGACTTACCCAGTGATGGAACTTTCACAGGTCCAAACACATCACTGTGCACAAGCTCTAGTATTTGTTTCGTCCTCTTACCACCAGAGGGGAAACTCACCCGATTCTGCTTCCCATATACACAATTTTCACAGAAATCAAAATCCAGAGAGCTATTACTCATACCTTCTACCATACTTTACCATGAAGTATTCGAAGGCCCTTCTCTCCAATATGTCCAAGCCTTTGATGCCACAGCATGGTCTTCTCTCCAAGAGACCACTAGATTTTCTGCTCCATTTTCAGGAACCATAGAACTATTGCACTCGTCAACAATAGCACTACCTTGCAGCTTGTATAGAGTTCCAATCCGAACTCCCCGCATCAATACCAGTGCTCCTTGAACCATCTTGCAGGTATCCTTCTCGAACACTGTCTTTACACCTGCATCATCCAACTTGCTTAAAAAAATCAAATTTCTGGCCAACGTAGGAATATGCAGAACACCCGGAAGGGTTCTAACCCTTCCACCTTGTAACTTTAACTTTACTTTTCCGCGACCAATGATTCTAGCCTTCCTATCATCTCCTAAGAATACATCACCACCATCGTATTTCTCATACTGGCAGAACCACTCTCTATGGGGAGTGAAGTGAAAGGATGCAGCTGAGTCAATTAACCATGCCTCATGATCTACATGTGTACTTGAAGAAGCCAAGTACACATCCCCACCTTCATCTGAGGTGGTTTCACCTCTGCAGAAGGAGCATCATCAGATCCCTTTCCTTTATCAGGAGCTTTAGATTTACACTCCCTTCTGAAGTTCCCTTCCTTCCGCATTTCCAACACACCACCTTTGTAGGTTTTCCTGGAGATTTAGATCTCCCACTCGATGACTTATTTTTGTTTCTGTTCTGGGACCGTCCTTGTACAAACAAGGCATCACCATTCTGGTTGTCCATATTTTTCCGTCTCATCTCCTCCGTCAGCAAGGCTGAGACTATTTCATCAAACTGCAAAGCAGTTGCATTGCTACCTATTGCAATAACCAGACTATCCCACGAGTATGGTAGAGAACACAATAAACTGATGCACTTATCTTCATCTGAAATTTTAATATCAACAGATGATAATTGACTTACCACAGTATTAAACACATTCAGATGCTCTGTCACCGAGTCTCCATCTTGCATCCTCAGGTTATACATCTTTTTCCGCAGGAACAGTTTATTCACCAGAGACTTAGATTGGTACAAAGTCCCTAACTTGCCCCACAAATCCTTCGTCGTAGCTTCCCCTGATACATTCAGCAATACTGAATCTGAGACACACAATCGTATTGTGCTCTTTTCCTTCCGATCTAGCTTCTTCCATTCTTCATCGGTCACTCCCATTGGTTTAGTACCCGGATCTACTACGATACACTGATCTTTATCCACCAACAGATCCTCCATCTTGAGTTTCCACAACTCAAAACTCTGACCATTGAACTTCTCACTCTCTATCTTTCTGCTGCTCGCCATCTTCTTTCACCACCAGAATCAATCTTGCAGATCTCCCACTGAACAGGGTCTACCACAGGCTCAAGCGAAACCCCTCAGCAACAAAGGCGTCCCCTTGAAGCCAAAAACAGCTCTGATACCACATGTAGGTTTTAACCCCATACAGAAATTACCTGCATACGAATTCTAAATCATAGGAAAAATAAAAATGCGAGAGCATAACACATATACACAGAGATTTCCCACTGAATCTCAAAACTGAGACTACCAGCTTGATATTTCATTATGTTCCTTTCATTGTTACAATACATATTTATACATGCCGAAGCATCCAATACCATGGACCGAAAAACCATCATACCATGGACCAAAAACCATCACATCCAAAAAACAAGTGCGAAAATCATGCACAAAACCATAGGTGGGTCCGCCCAACCTAACATAGGGTCCAAAACCAAAATTTTCTGGGGCGCTGCCCCGAACCCCATAAAGTGGGGTTATGGGTACCCCTCAAACCCCCTATTAACTATGTGGAAAGAATATAACACAAACCAACAGTAAATGAGGAGGATATACCTCCTATAATGTCTCCTCCTTGTCTCATTCGAGTTTCAACCCTTAATTAGCCAAAATTCCATGATTTTGTCTCACAAACCTGCAATCAATGCACATTATTCCACTAGGCATAATATCTCTCTTTGACTCATCTCATTAAACAAAATACAATCAAAATATGTAATAAATTGTAAGAAGAGTTGATTTGACCAAGCTAGGAGGTGGATTAAGGTCCATATAGTTACCCAATGATGAGGCTCATCAAGTGGTAAACAAAGACTCGATTATTTTGAAAAATGTTGAGGTTTAGTTTGTTGTTGCTTGAGATGTTGGTAAAGGAAGTTTCCATCAATATTTGTTTGGATATTGGAAGCAACATCAGTATGGTTGAGGACCCTATATTTTAAGATAGCATATTGATAGTAAGAATCAATATATTGGAATTTTGATATTGATTGGGATCGTGGAGCTACAATATGTTCTGATGGATGCATAAGAAGTTGATGTGCTGATATCTCCTTAAGAAGTTTGAATATTTGACAAGTATGCTTGGATTGGTGGATATATATGATTTGGTTGAATGGAGAGATGAGTACCTTAGTTTTTGTTCCTATATGATGGTACCTAGGAGGATATCTTGGCCTAGTTGGTATTGATATTTTAGTTATAGTTTGGCCTTGATGATGTCTATATCCCTGTGTGGGAGGGTTTCTTTGCCTTAGTGATGTGGAGCTTTTTTTTAGTGATGATATCTTGACCTTGATGATACCTAGATCCATGTGAGGGATGGTATCTTGGAATGGAGGCCTAGATGGTATCTATATCCATTTGGATTGGTGATGGGGTTGTAGTCTGATGGTACATATAGTGGAAAGTTTCATTGATGACACCTTAGTCCCTGTTGAGTTAGTGTCCTGGCAAGTAATCATTATTTTTTCCCACACATGTGAGAGGTTTGAGTAAAGTGAAAAGTTACAGGTCTAAGCCACTGTAGACTGAGAATTTCAGAGCAAGGAAGAGGATCAAAACCCTATTTGACTCAATTTTGAAGTATTTGACTTATGTTGACTATTTAAGGACTTGACTAGAGTTTGACTAGTCTTTCTTGGAGGCTGACTTGGTGGTTGAAGGAAGTTTCCTTGTCTTGGTCTAAAGATCTTGGTTGAATCATTTGATTTGGTTCTTGAAGGAAAGAAGACATTTCAATTGGGTTTTCCCCTAATAGAGGGGTTTTTCCCTAACTAAGAGCCTATATCCTATGTCATTATTTTGATCTTCATGCATTTATGATTTGGTAGTTACATGATGATAAGAAGATAAAAGGAGATGATGGATCTCTGCTCTGAAGCTCTGCAGGGATTAGGTTAGGGTTATGGTTTCAAATTGTTATCACTATTGTCGCAATCACCTTCAACCTGTTGCGTTGCACTTATCACCGTGACGATTTGTGGTTGCTACCTACCTCATCCCCTATCCATTACCCCTGTTCTTTTTTCTATTTGCAGCTTGTCGGAATGGAGATTGATGTTGTCAATTATTCAGTTGACCTGAATCCCTACGAACTTATTTGGTCACACCCTCATACAACGCTAGAAGTGTCAGAATCTAGACCACCATGCGCACCTCCACCATCGTGGTCAGGACCGTCGTCTTTCCTTGCAGATCCTGAACCCTCCATTTCCTACCAACTGTTCACTGCTCTCTCCACCACCTCTTCGGGTCTCAACTACCCTCCACTTTCACCTGCCACACTTAATCTTTTGGTTTCCTACATAACCCCCTCTGATTATTTTGATATCCCTTCACTTGATACCTCCCAGCAACCTTCCTCGTCTACCCCTCCATCTTCGTTAGGGTTTATACACACTGGTGGATTACTCGCCCATTCTCTGTTTCCATTCGTCCTCCCTAAACCTACCTTCAATCTAATGAAATCAACTATCTCTTCCAGCTACTTTGACATTATGGTTTTCAATCCTCGGAATAGTACCCTCTCCCCGTAGGAAGACTTACAAGGCTCACGAGATCCCTTCCGAGACCATCCAACGGCACCCCGATCCGGTAAGGCGAAGAATAACAAGTGTGTCAGGGCATCTCGCAAGGACCTCTCTCTGTGTTTTGGGGAAGGAGTCAATATGGGTGAAGTGGTGGACACAGTGAGCAGAGTATTGGTGGGTCGTGTTAGGGGTAGAACATATTCTGTAGCACGCCTTTGTCTCTGGGCTATGGAGATCTGGGGAAATTTTCTTAAGGAATTGTCAACTATCACCACTTTGGCCTGAGGTTGGTTCGCTCTTAGTTTTCACAAGGAGGAATACACCGAATGGATTCTATCCTGTTTTTGGCATATCAAATTGGCTCTTGTGCTGCTTAAGAGATGGAGCCCTCTCTTCGATCCAGAGCGTGAACAGTTAGGTGCTGGACTGATTTGGGTTCGCCTACCTACGCTTCCATTGCATTTCTAGTCGGAAGATATATTTACTCACATTGGTAATGCCCTGGGCACTTACTTGGACCATGATAAGTCCTATACCACATCTGGAAATAAATCTTTGGCTCGTATCTTGGTTTACCTTGGTACCAGGGAAGGATTGGAGGAGAAGATCACACTTCATTAGAAACATTTTACCCGTATACAAATTCTTGATTATGAAGGGGTGCCTTTCAGGTGCAGAAGGTGTCATAAGGTTGGACATATTTTCAAAGATCTCCCTTTAGTAACTTCGGCATCATCCCCTTCTAAAGGCACAGATGCTCTGAGACCTGAGGCATCTCCAGTGGGCGATCAGACTCCTTGCTCTACCCGACTGTAGGCTATGGATGGGGGCTCTACTCAGCCAACCTTTTATGTCTCTCTATAGCCTCCCTCTCTTCCCATGACGAGATCTCGAGTTGCTACTGTGGCCACTCTCTCCTTGGGTACTATTTCTCCTCTCTCCTCCTTTGTTTCTTTATCTTGCACTGCACAACAATTACATGTTTCATTTGCATCCATTATTTTCATGTCTACATCTCCCCTCACATGTTCCTTGGACCTACTTTACACTATTTTTTCTACTACCCCACCTATTGTAACTAGTCTTCCCACCGCCTCATCTATGAAACCCTCCACTTCATATGATCTTTCTCATTCATATAACCTTCACTCCCAGGTATCTCTCCCACCTGAGTCATCTGGGATTGGTCTTATCCCCCCTCCTAAATCCACCAGGATCCCTTGAGGGTGTCCATCATTGATCTTGAAAGATATTATCCTTGTTGGGGCAGATATGGCCCTGGGAAGATAATCCACTATTTACATGGTTCTTAGAACAAATAACACCCTCCCCCGATCTCATCCATGAAGTGGATGTTCTTCAACTGCAAAGGGTTAGCTAGCCCCACTAAAAAATTAGCCCTTAAGAGACTTTTGGATTCAGAGTTGACTGAAATCAACTTTTTACAAGAAACCCTAGGGAAGGTGGAGCAAGTCATCCCAGTTCTGCTCTCTATGAAGCCAAGTTGGTGTTTTCATGCTCTTGATGTCAATGGTTGATCTAGGGGTATTGCACTTGGTATCAATATCTGATCTATCAACCTCATTTCATCCTGGGGGGGTTCTGGATTCATAGGCATGGATATATACTCTTCGAAGATGGGTAGGGACTTCCAAATAATCAATGTATATGCACCCTATCTGAACAGGGTCGACTTTTGGAATCGCTTTATGCATCTTTTCCTTACTAATTCCAACAATCTTATTATGGGAGGGGACCTCAACTTCACAATTAGTCACGAGGAATCTTGGGGACATAATGCATAGTTGGACTCCCTATTTGACTTTATGGAGCAACTTCTGGAGAAACACCATACGATTGATATCCCCATGAATAAGAAACAATCGACTTGGTGCAGTAGAAGAATAGGAGATGTAGCTCTCGGCCAGAGATTGGATCATTTTCTCATTAAGGAAAACTTGCTTGGCACCCTGACAACCTACCATCAATGGGTAGGATCTGGGGGTATCTCTGACCATTCCCCTACCTATCTGGAATTAGCAGGCCCTTTTTAAAATCCCAGAGCACCATTCAAATTCAACTCAACTTGGCTAATGGATCCATATTATCATAAATTGGTCACTGATTATTGGAGAGCTCACCCACCCACATAGGGGAGGACTATGGCATAAGGTTTTTTTAACAACCTCATTGAACTTAAGAGCCTATCCTTTCAATGGGAAAAAACCGAGCGCGCTAAGAATGATCAGACACTTTGCATTATTGAGGATATGCTGGTTGATCTACTGGATGAGCAAGGACGAGGTTTCACCTATGAAGAAGCTAAAAATACCCTCACTGATTTAGAGGCTCAAATATCTATAATACTAAAGGAATGAGAGGAGACTTGGAGACTTAGGAGCAGAGCCATCTGGCTGAAGGATGGGGATGACAATACTAAATTCTTCCATAATTACGCTAAAGGGAGATGGGCTTGTAATACTATATGGAAGATGCCTACTGAAAATGGTGAATTTTCTCATACCTTCCATCAACTGTCTCATCTGGGAAACTCTCACTTTCATCAGCTTTTTAGGGCTCCACCTAGGGCCTCAATTGCTAAAATTATTTGCATTGCTAGACTATTCCCTTGTTTTGTCAACCATGATGCATTAGAAGACCTCACTAAGCCTATGACTATGGGGGAATTGGAAAGTACTCTTAAATGGTTCAAAAAGGATAAGAGTCCTGGACCAGATGGATGGACGGTTGAATTCTATCTTTCCCTTTTTGAGATTATTAGACTGGACCTTCTTAAGGTTGTGCAGGAATGTAGAGCTTTGGGTTGCATGTATGAGGCTATCAATTCCACCTTCATTGCCCTCATTCCCAAGGTAGATTCTCCTCAACCTTTAAATTATTTCCGACCCATTTCCCTCTATAATTGTTTATACAAGATTATTGCCAAAATCATTGCCAATCATATGAAGCCTATTCTCTCTGCCAATATCTCTTCTGAGCAATTTTCTTTCCTGCACGATCGACAAATTCCTTAAGCCATTGGTACCGCTCAGGAAGCTCTCCACTCCATTAAGTTGAAACACTTAAAGGGAGCCATACTCAAAATTGATCTCTCTAAGGCTTTTGATAGGGTTAGTTGGCTTTATCTTAGAATGCTCCTCACTCATTTAGGCTTCCCCCTCAGTTTCATCCAATGGATCATGTGTTGCATTTCCTTTGTCTCTTTAAATGTTCTTATCAATGGTTCTACCTCCAACTTCTTCCATGTTGAGAGGGGTCTCAGACAAGGGTGCCCACTTTCTCCTCTACTATTTATGCTCATTATGGAAAGACTAAGCTGATTGATTCTACATGAAAGAAGAGAAGGGAACTTACAGGGTCTCAAGATCACATATCAGTGTACAATCTCTCATCTATTATTCGTAGATGACGTGCTTATCTTCCTAAATGGTGGCATTCGAGACCTCTCCACTTTCTATGATATCATGCTACTTTTCAGTGCTTCCACTGGGATGGAAATTAACACGCTAAAGTCATCCATTACATTCTTTGCATGCTCTCCACAAGAAACCCAATATGCGTATTAGAAGTTTCCTTTTCAAAGTCACCTATCGAAAGATGGAATTAAATACCGAGGCTTTTGTATCAAATCCCATGGATACAAAATAGTGGACTGGATCTCACTGGTGGCTAAGGTGGAAAAAATACTTCTAAACTAGAAACGCAGATTCCTATCTACAGGGAGATTGGTTCTTATTCAATCTGCCTTGGAAGCTACACCGGTTTACAGGATGCCCTTGGCACGAATTCCACAAGGTATACTTTCTAGAATCCAAAGAATCTGCTACAAATTCCTTTGTAATGGGCACAAAGAGGGGAAGCCATTCACCTGGGTGAGATGGAGTCGCATTGCATTGCCTAAGAAATGGGGAGGATGGGGCCTAAAACATCTTCCAGCCTTTGTACATGCTCTAGCTGCCAAATTGGGATGGCTCATTCTTAATTCTGGAAGTTTGTGGACAGAGGTGGTACTATATAAATAGATTTGGCCACTTCACATTATGGATTGGATACGCATCCCCACTTGGCACAGATAAGGAATTTCGGTTATTTGGGGGGTTGTTCTACACACTCTTCCTACTATTAGGAATGACCTCACTTGGCGCATCAAAGCAGGCACATCAGTTCGCATCAGCTTGGACCCATGGACTAGTTGTCACAATATGTATTTCCTTCCACCTAATCTCATAGAGTTCCTTAAAGATAGAGGCATCCACATGATTTCACACATCGCGGATTTGGAGAACTCCAATATTTTTATGTAGGCTTGGAAATCAACAGCCTATCTTGGTATCCCTGATCAATGGCTACAAGAATGGGAGGGCTACATCACTACATTGATTGAATCATATGTCTGCATATCAAACGATGAAGACGAGCTCATCTCAGCACCTACAACTCATGGAGTATACTCCCCCAAGGAAGGATACCCCATCATTCACATTGCGCACAAGCCACCTTCTTTGGAAGGGTGGTGGAGATCTCTTTGGAAACTTAAGGCGCCCCCACAAACCCATCTATTTATGTGGAATGTTATTATGAATAAAACCCCCACTGGCGTAAACCTGATGAAACGATCCCACTATGGCCCGACCTGGTGTGTCATAAGCCAACAGGCTAAGGAATCAAATGAGCACCTCTTCCTATTTTGTCCATCTGTTAGTCACATTTGGAAACAAATCCTCTCCTCTCTGGAAATCACACAACATTGGGTTGGGCATAATATCTTGTAGGCATGGAACCAATGGTGGGTTGGGTCCACAAATATAAAAAATCAAAATATCCCATTAATTATTTGTTGATCTATTTGGTTAAGCCAGAACCATATCATCTTCAACAACATGGAAATTAGGTGGCCATTAGTTATTCAACAAATTATCAATGCTTTTCATGAGGAACCTGATGATGACAATCCTCCATCTGCTCATACAATAACACCTAAAGCCATCAATCATAACCAACCTTGCGCCTATTTTGACGAATCTGCCCAAGAATAGGGATGTAGGGGGGGCATTATATTTCACCTATTAGAAAACCACTTTTTACGTATCCGTATGGGATTGGGTGCTGCTACAATTAACTTTGGTGAACTCATCTCACTCAAACATCTATTAAATTTTGCCTTGGCATATGATTGTAGACAATTCCATATTTTTGGGGATTCCAAAATCATCATAAATTGGTTCAACAACACATTTGGATTTCATGTGCATTCACTCAAAACATTTTGGATGATTCCATGCAATTGAAATCACAATTTGAACATATTCCTTGTCTACACATTTACAGGGAGCGCAATTTGGTTGTAGATCAACTATCCAAGGAGGCCTCAAACCAACCCAAAGGTATATGGATAATTCAAGAACAGAGGGAGGCAAAGTATTTTCAGTATTACCACAGGCCTTACATCGATCAACTACAACAGAGGGCCGATAGCCCTAATTATCAGTATTTTTTGCAGTACATATCAGCTATCAATGCTCTATATATTTTTGGTTTTTGTATAAAAAAATTACTGAATAGTGACTGTATGCCCTATATGGGTAACTTATGTAGAAAACTATATTTTTGAAGGCTATGGCCACAACATACAGCATATGCCTACAGGCATATACAACATGTAATTTTCCAATTAATAGAAAATTACGATTTTTCTTCGGGGAAAAAAGAGAAGATAAAAGAAGGCATAAAAGAACATAAATAAATCACAAGTAATTATCAAGAGAAGAAAATATTTATGCCTTTTTTATTTTCTAACATATCTCATGAGTGAAGCAACACTTGGCGAAGAGCATAATATTTTCTCTTCTAATAAGTCATCTGTAGAATAGTCGATGAGTTGGACCTTTTCATCCATGGTCCCATCAAGACTAATCATAGGGAAGCACTAAGAAAACAAAAGTTAGATGAGTTGTGGAAACCCTGGAAAGATTTGAGATGGGTCATGTTGTAAACCTCCCCCCTTATCCCTAGAGTATCACAACATAGAGGCCCTTGATAATCTTAAACTAATTGATCTATTGGAAACCAAGGCCCTTCTATGGTGCACAATTTGTTGAAAATGCAACAAGAAATTCATAATTTAACTTTCCCTTGAATTAAATTAGGAGAAAATCGAAATTCCACGTCACAAGACATCACGTAGTTAGCTTAGTTAATTCGAGTTGAGGGCTTAACTTGAGTTGTGTACAATGATTCCTAAATTTTAGGAACCTACATTGAGTTAATTTCATTTGTAATAATTTAATTTAGTTAAATTGAGTTAAGGTGAGTTAAAATAGTTCCAACTATTGGAGGAACTAGTAGGAGGTCTAGTAGTGGGGTGTAGCTTCAGTGTTCAACCAATTGACTGATCAATCATCCTTAATTAACTCATGCATGCATGAAATTCGAGTTACCCAGTTAAGATTGGAGTTCAAGGGCAGTATATTATTAGTTGTATAATTACCCAAGTTGTACAGGTGGTGCATGCAATCAGAGAAGGGGACTACAGGGATTGCGCAATTCTAATTTGGAATTTACCTAATTAATAGGGGGCTAATTCCTTGAGGAACAACACAAGGAAATAGGGACATGGGCAGGCTTGGATTTGGTTAGGTATTGACTAGAGCTTGTATAGGAAGTAGTGGGGTAGATTATACTAGTGCAAAGGTTGCTCGGGCTCGAGCAAGCATTGTATTTCTCCTCTATTTTCTGATTAATGCAACACAAATAGGAAGGGGCTTTGAGCAGTTGCTTTCCCCTTAGATAAATCTTTGAGCATATGTGATTGAATCTTGTCTCATGTTAATGTTGTGATTTCTCAAACATTTAATTGTTTTCGCTGATGAGTAGAGTAGATTCAAGTCTTTTGTTTTAGCAAATTACATAGGCAGTTTGAATCTCCAAGGAATTTCTACATGGTATCAGAGCAGGAATCACAATAGAATAGAAGAATTTGAGTTTGTCTTTGCAGGTGAATTGAATTTGTAGTATCATTCTTTAGAGCCAACAAGATGTCATTATATGGATTGAGACTCGAGTATGCCCTTGAGGGTAGCGCGAATTATATTGCTTGGAAGGATCGGATGGAGGCAATGTTGGAAGATAACGGGTTAAAGGAATTCATAGACAATGATATTCTTAAGCCTCCAACAACTGATGCTCAAGATCTGACATAGTAAAAGAAATGTATGGCAAAGGTGAGGAGGGTCATATTAGAAGGAGTTCGAGATCATATTGTCTCAAATATCCATGGGAAGGATACCCCATATGCAATGTGGCAAGCCTTGATACACTTGTTTCATAACAATAGTGACCACAAGAAGCTAGCTTCAGAATATTAAGATGGAGAAGGGCGACACAATACCACAGTACCTGAGTAGGTTCACCCAATGTCAGGATGAACTTGGGAGTGTTGGTATTACAGTTATAGAAGACAATATACTAAGCCTAGAACTTCTAGGCCTTCCCAAGAGCTGAAACAACTATCATGATTCGGTAAATCGGAGGGAGAAGCTACCAAATTGGGAACACTTGTGTTATGATTTGGTGTAGGAGGAAATAAGGCAAAATACTAGAGATGGGACCTCATCCAAAGAAGTGGAAGAGGACTTTGCATTAGTCAAAAAAGGAATGAAGTCCAAGGGGAATAAGTCACATGGTGAGGTTGATTCTAGCCAAGAGGGAAAGAAGAAAGACTTGTCCAAAATCAAGTGCTTTGATTGTCATGAATTCTGCCACAAATTGTCCACACAAGAAGGCAAGCAAGAAGGAGCCCACAGGAACTACAGCAGGTGAAGCTTTGGGTTCACAATTCAAGCTTGATTTTACTCTCACTGCATCCATGGTTAACAACATGATGGGGAGGGTGTGGTGTCTAGATAGTGGTGCCTCGTTACACATGATGGGGAATATAGAATTCTTAAGCATTGTTTTCAAAACCGACCAGCTCGGAACCGACTCGGCCGAGTTGGTCCCAACCAGAGCCAAAAATTGTGACTCGTCCATGGAAATGGTTCGGCCAGCTAGGTTAATACCAAGCCAACCGATTTATCTAACAACTTGGTCGGCTTGGCATTAACCCGGTCGGCTCGGCCGAGCCCACAATAACTTGGTCAGGTTGGAACAACGGCCCATTAACCACAAAAAACAACAATTTTTTTCTTAATTTCTTATTTTGGGGGACTCCAAAATAAATTGCAATTTGTCTATATTGTCTTTGGGGTCCATTCCCCTCTCCTAAACCCTATTTAACCCACCCAACCCCTCTCATTCTCTCACAACCATCTCATGCATTTGAGTGAGAATTTCAGTGAGAGTTCGTGAGGAGTTGTTGAGTTTGTTTTTGGAGTAGCAGTGAGGAGTCTTGGGCAAGCATTGTAGTTGGAGTGAGGAGCTTCTTAGGTAGCCATTCGAAGCAACATTTGCCATTGAGGAGTTGGTTTCTTGGAGCAAGCTTGAGGAGGCAGTTTGTACCTGAAGGTATTTTTTTTCACTTCTAAAAATTTGTTTTTGCTTATTAAATTTTATGTGAAAATCTCGAAATCCTAAAGAGTGTTTTTTTGTGAAAGAAACGAACATTGAATCAATGTTTTTTTTTTTTCATTTTCAGATTTTTTTGCTTTCATTTCCAAGTCAAAAAATGGCACCTAGAGTGAAAGATGTTGCTTGGGCATATGTTGAAATGGTTGATAGTCAAATGCATTGCAAAATTTGCCATAGGAAAATTAAGGAAGGTCATGGGAGCATTAATAGGCTGAAACAACACTTGGCAGGGATTAGAGGCCAAATTACTCCATGTACCTCATCAGAAATTGGGGATATTAGGAAGGATTTGTTAGCCAAATTTGAGAAGTTTAAAGAAGATAAGGCTAGGAAAAAAGAGTTAGAGGCTGAAATTTGGAGGAAGAGGAATATATAAAAAAATGTTGGCTACCGACCCCCATTTTGATTTTGAGGGTTCTTCCTATGTCCCTTGTACTGATGCATCCAACCCCTTCCGATATGTTCCTCCCTCTTTTGAGTCTATTCAAGAAAAGGGAAAGGGTAAAATGAAAAGGGGTGATATGAATATCAAAAGTTATTTCACTCCCTCCTCTCCATCAGATGCACATGGTCCTCAAGCTAGTAGAAGTCATATGCAACCCACTTTAGATGACCATTGGAAGAAAGAATTGAGGGAGATTGCTTGTGATTACATAGCTAGATGGTGGTGTGATGTTGATATCCCCTTCAATGCTTCCCGTTCACCATATTATGAGCCTATGTTTGATGCCATACATGCTGCTGGAAAAGGCTTCAAAGGCCCTACTATGCATGAGCTAAGGGGGTATCATTTGCAGAAAGAATTTTTCTCCATTAATGAGTATTTGAAAGATTTCAAGGACTCGTGGGGAAGAACAAGATGTACCATCATGTCAGATGGATGGAATGATCAAAGAAACCATACCATCATAAACTTTCTTATCTTCTACCCATAGGGAACCGTGTTTCTAAAATCAGTTGATGCATCTGATAAGGTAAAATATGGGCAATTGTTGTTTCAGCTAGTGGATGAGGTTGTTCAGTTGGTGGGGGCAGCTAATGTTGTTCAAGTCATTACAGATAATGCCTCTAAATATGTTCTTGTTGGTAAACTGTTAGAGGAAAAACACAGAACCATCTTTTGGACCCCATGTGCTACACATTGCATAGACATCATGCTTGAGGATATTGGCAAATTAGATTGGGTTCAAAACACTGTAGATCATGCCAAAAGCATAAAAAAATTTATCTACAATCATTCATGGATTTTGAGCTTGATGAGGAAACACATAGGGGGTAGGGATATTATTATGCCTGCCATCACTAGATTTGCTACTCATTTTTTGACGTTGCAATCTATGCTTTCACAACACAGAAACTTGCAAAAGATTTTTTCTAGTGAACAATGGAATCAAAGCCAGTGGTCTCACAAACTGGAAGGCAAATCATTGAAAAATAAAGTCAACTAAGAAACATTTTGGAGAAAGGCAACAAAGATTGTGAATCTTGCTGAGCCACTGGTTAAGGTGTTGTGGTTGGTGGATGGGGAAAGATTAGCTATGGGCTTCATTTATGGGGCTATGGATCAAGCAAAGGAGAAAATAAAGAGGGCATACAAGGATAAAGTGGCTAAGTATGGGTCCATTTGGGCAATCATTGATGAAAGATGGAATAATCAACTCCATCGCCTTATACATACAACTGGGTATTTTTTGAACCCACAGTATCATTATAAAGCTAAGGCAACATGAGCTTTGAGGGGGGAGGTTAGAGATGGATTGATTGACTGCATTGATCACATGAACCCATTGGAGTGTGATCAGCTAGAGATACATTGATAGGTCACAACCTTCAACATTGCCTCAGGTACCTCTGGGAAGAACTAGCAAAGATTGCGAGGGAAGCAGATGAGCCAGGTAAACAAAAATTTCAATTTTCAAATTCTTAATACTTATTTTGTTAAATAATTTATAATATGAAAGTTGGATATAATTTTTAATTTTGTTGAGCTAATTCATTACACTCCTATGTTTTTTTGCAGCACAATGGTGGGAGGCTTTTAGTAGCCATTGTCCTGAATTGCAGAAGTTTGCAATTCGTATTTTGAGTCAAACTTGCAGTGCTACTAGGTGTGAGCACAATTGGTTTGTCTTTGAGAGGATTCACACAAAAAAGAGAAACCGTTTGGATCAAAAATGGTTAAATGATCTAGAATATGTCCAATACAACCTCCGGCTCAGGTGCAACTAATTGCTGAACAAAAGACCTGATTCAGATCCCATTGTGTTGGAAGACATTGATCCAACATCAGATTGGGTAGTGGAGAGTCATCCAACAAAGTTTGCTTCTGATGATGATATGGATTATGAATTACAGACGATAGCATCACTTGAACATAATGTTCAGTTGAATGCAGATCTTGATCCACTTGTACCAGCCTCAGCCTCAAAGCCAGTGAGTCCTCTAGTTGCAGGAACTTCCTCTGCTTAGCCATGACAGAAGCACATATCTCATCTATCTTAGCTTGCATATGTTGCACAGCCTACTAGTGCTACCACTTCTACAGTTGCAGTTGGAGACGATGAGGAGGAGGAGCCATGGGGCCCCCTTTCTAACTCTGATCCAGAGATTGATCCACATGATCTCGGCTCCTCTAGCAGTAGCCAGTAGTACTGGTCACAGTTAGTTTTGTTGTAGAGGCCATTTCTAGCCTCCTTGGTTATGTGTTTTTGTTTTGATCTCTATATCATGATCATGTATGTATTGGACAGTGCACTGGGTGCCATTTTGATATAATGGATATATTCATGAGCCTACTTTGATCATATGTTGTCTTCTATCTATATTCTAATGTTGTGTGTTTGGAAACATGAATGAAAATCTTTAAAATATTTAATGTATTTTTTAAAACGATCGAGTCATAGAAATCGAGCTGACCGAGTCGATACCAAGTCGGAGTCGAAGTCGAAGTCGACCCTCGACCGAGTCGAATTCCGAGTCAAAGTTTTAAAACATTGTTCTTAAGTGACTTGGAGGAGAAAGATCTCCAGAGGAACATTGAGTTTGGAGACAATGGAAGGTACAACGCAACTGAGATTGGTACAGTTACTTTTCAGAGGGAGCCAAACTCCCCTCTCAAGCTCAAAGATGTGTTTTTTTGTTCCGGGTCTAAAGAAGAATATCATCTCCATAGTGGTGTTGGAAGACAGTGGTTATGATGTGATCTTCATTAAAGGTAAAGCCTTTTTGAGACACATAGCTATGGGACAGGTGAAGCAAATCGGGGTTCGAGTCAAGAACTTGGATGCACTTGAGGTAGAAGATGCATTCAAAGCCTTGAGGAGAAAGGAAAAGGTTAGAGACTTGGTGGTTGGGAGGGAGCATAATTTACCTCTCAAAATGGAGCCTCATAAGTAGTCTCAAGAAGTTGTGGAGTAGCCACAAATGGAGAAGCAAAGAGGAGACTGAGTGAAGTCATCCACTCAAGTAAAGATCTCCAACATGGAGAAATTTTGAGCCAAGTGGGAAGAGGGAGCACATGTATCTATACCTCCAAGTGTGAGGTGGAGCGATATAGATCCAGTCCAAGAGTTGAAGAAATTTGGGCAGGGTCCATTGAGGTGTGTGTTGCACTAAAATTTGTCACCATGACTATCTGCAGTAATATGGCTCCATCAATAGTCATATTGTCCTCCTTGTCAAGCCTCACACCTATGCTCTTCATGTCAAACTTCAAAAAGAGAGAAAGTCACTTGAAAACATGTGTATCTCTGGGTACGCAGGTTCTCTCTACCTTGCCCGCGTGTACGCAGCCCAAACACACTGCACCTGCGTACTTGTACGCTCTGTAAACCAAAGGATGGGTGCGTACCCCTGTAAAGGTCAAAAGGCGTGAGTTTCATCTTTAAAAAGTTACTTGTGGTCACTTCTAGAGCCTTCTAGAAGAGTGTTTGACGTGTATTGAGCGCCTCCAG
>APFE030113450.1:0-24789 GCA_000404065.3 Pinus taeda | reverse complement strand
ATCTTCTTCTTTGACTAGAATCTAATGATATCGAGACTTTGAGTCTAGCTTAGTGAAATAATTTGTTTGTTGCAATTGATCTAGCAAATTGTCTATCTAGGGCATGGGGTATCTCATATTGAGCATGATTTTATTCAATGCCCTATAATCTATACACATGTGTGAGGTCCCATACTTCTTTGGCACAATGATGATGGGTGACCCACACACCTTGTTCCAACAGTTGTTACAACTATTTCTTCAGCTCACTTATTGCTATAGCATGCTTCAGGTACAACCCAATGTTTGGCAATGTGGAGTCTGAAAATAGATAGATCTCATGCTCCATTTCTCCCTCAGGATGTATCCCTTTAGGCTCTACAAACACATCCTTGTATTCCTATAATAGCTCCCCCAATTGTTGTTTTCTTTTTCTTAGTACACCCCTCTAAGGATGCCTTACCTCTTATTGACTCATCTATAGACTAATTTTCTCTTAAAGGCAATAAAACATACTTCTTGCTTGATCTAATCAATTTATTGGCTTGGTAGCCACTTACAAGTGAATTTTTTTCTTTTATTTATGCACGTTGATGATGAACGATATTTCATCCTTGATGATGAGATGGTACTAGTTAACTCTCGTCATGAATATAGCATCACACATGTAGATGTGCGAACTGTAAAACACAAATCCACATACATCAAGGGGAACCACATATAGATCTACCTCATCAATAAAATAAACACTGATAACAAATGTAAGTTTACACTAATTTTTTACCTTAAGCTTTGCATCCTTATGTACCCATCCCAATGGATATGGGTTCGGATGATCACTCCATCCCTAACATCTTGTCTAGATCTGCTGCAATGATATTTTCCTGCAATCCTGAGTGAAACAGAGTATCGATCTTCATATCGTTTACCTGTATCTCTACATGGAATAGTTTGGTCGTTTCTTTCTCTTCGTTCTGTTGAAGGATACCCATATTCACCTCCTTCTGAACTAATGTATAGGCGATCTTCTCATCCATGTCTAAGCTTTTTTCAACTTGGTTGTGTGAATTAATGGTCTTATTATCTTTCTTTTTGTTCTTCGAATTTAGCTCTCAATGCAAATTCCAAAACCTCTGCTCTATATCGCCATCAACTTTGTAGTGGTTACTAGGATTTTTGCACTCAGGTGCTATGGCTACCATATTTTTATCCTTTCTGAGTTTTTGTTTCTTCTTCCCATGCTTATAAGCGTCTTGTTTCTCTTTTGTCTTTGATCCACTAGATTGCGCTCTTTCACCGAGGTGTTGTGCCTATACATAAGTATCATTCAACATTTTGGGCTTGAACAAAATCACTTGCTCATGGACATTGTGGTGCATACTAGTCAAATACTTGAGGAGTAAAACTTGGTCCCTTAGAGAGATACACAACATTATAGTCATCTTTCTGAATTGTGAGTACTCCTAAATGCTTTGGCATAGATTTTTCCTCAAATGTGATTGGTGCCAAAGGATGGGAAAGTGTACTCCAAGAGATGAAATTCCGTTGCAACCTAAAATGATTTTTGAGCCATTTGACAAGTGGGTTACGGACTTTGTTGGAACTTATTGACGCTCAACCCAAGAAAAGAAAGTATATCATTATGTGCATTAACTATCTGGGTAAGTGAACTGAAACGAAGGAAATTAAGGCAGCAACAGAGGAGAGGGTGGTTGAGTTCTTAAAGGAGAATGTATTTCACAAATTTGGGTACCCTAGAGAACTGGTTAATGATCAAGGCATTTTACCTCCAACATGATTGAAGACCTCTTAAGCGAGCATAAGGTCAAGCATAGAACCTACACTCCCTATCGCCCAAAAGCTAATGAACAAACTAAGGTCACCAACAAAGTGCTGGAGGGCATTGTGACCAAAGTTGTTAGCAACAACATGAAATACTGGGTATATAAGACCACCTAGAAGACCACCACTGGATTCACACCATAGGATTTGGTCTATAGGAAAAAGGCTCTATTGTCCATTGGATTTGAGTATATCACATTGAGGATGGCAGCCCAACTAGATCTAGATCTCAGCAATGCAAGAAAGAGAGATTACTCCAGTTGAATGGCTTAGATGAGCTCAAAACTCAGAGGTAACTCAAATTTAGAGAAATATATAGCATGATAGGAACATGAAAGATAAGTGATTTGAAGAAGGTCATTAGGGGTTATTATATGATTCTAGATATAAATACTTTAAGGGAAATCTAAGGAAAATATGGTTAGTGCCTTATGGCATAGAGAGATGTCATGATAATGGTTCAGTGCAAATCAGAACCATAGATGTAGAGACCATCCCTTTACTTGTTATTGGGCACATAACGAATATTTACAAGAGACCATTTTCAAGGCAAGAGTTCATTGATGGTATCAATAAAATAGTGATCATGGTGGAACAAGTTTTAGCTCCTCCCTCAGCAAGTGAGTGAGAAAAGAAAAATGAAAAATAAGGATTGAGGTGAAAGCGTCCATTAGGGACCTAAGTCCCATTATCAGGTTGAATATCTCTGGTGGCAGCACAATTGTGTCCAAAACAAAAGGGAAAAAGAGAAATAAAAATATATCTAGGTGAAAACCTCTCTTGAGCGCCAAAGGGCAAGCAACCAGAATGAAAACTTGTTGGAGGCACACTATATTATCTCATCAAGAATATTATCTGAATCAGATTATTTTGAATAGGTTATTTTTTTCATTATAATTATGAAATTAACTATAAATAATGAATAGATTAACTGAATTTACTTATTTAAATCTCATATCTATATTTATTAAAATTTATAATTACTCGATTATGAATTAAAAATATTGAAATTATAAATCAATTTTTTTAATAAGTTATTAAACTATAAAATGAATATGAATAAATGTAATAATTATTGATAATAAAAACTTATTATGTTATTAATAATGGTATGGAGAGAGGTCTTCATTTGAGCACAATAGATATGTAATGTTTGATATTTTTGCCTCTAAATTACATTAAAAATAAACAAATCAATAAGTTAAATAACAAGAGTAATGTGATGTAATGTAAAGTATTAAATTAGGTCAAAATAAAATAAAAATAATAATAATAAATATAACCATGTGTGAAGGTACTAAATACCTATGATATTTATATGGAATATAGTCTATTTAAAGGGGCAAATTAAATCAACCTAGATCAATCTTAATGATGGAGCTATCACCCACTCAAAGCGATGGAATTTCTTGTAATCTAAATAGAAAGTTTGTTTAAATTGTACTTTTAAATAGATTATATTCCATAGGAGTACCATGACATCTCAATACCATGTGTCATTGTTGATTATTATTTTATTTTTATTGGGTTATTTTTACTTTACTTTTATGTAATTTGGCTTAGTCAAAATAAACATTACATTGCAACATCTCTACTATACTCACTTGGAGAGTACCTTTTAGGGACATTAATATATTTATCTTAGTTTTAAGAGTAAGTATTTTACCCTCCATCCCTCATGTGGCCTCTTCCTAGTAGAAGTGCTTCCATTGTAGTTTAATGTAGGTAATGACTCCAGGATAATTTCTCTATGATCTAATACTTGTAGTGGTTCAACCTACAACTCTCCTCTTCATTCCACTTGTAGAATGTTTTAATCAATGAGGCTAAAAATATCATGAACATACATTTTCAATAAAGAGACATGTAAAACAATATTCACTTTTATATGGCTTGGTAGCACAAGGAGGTAGGCCACCAAGGCAACTCCATTTAATATCTCTAATTGTGGACAAAACCTTGGCACCAACTTAGCACAAGTTCCTAATCTAAATGCACTCTTTTTTGGTTTTAATTGCATCTATAAATGTTGTCCCACTTTTTATTCTTTATACATTATCTTCTTATTTGCATATCCTTTCTAGCTATCCTAGCCATGTTGGACAATTGATATTGTCTGAAACTTTGGTGGCACTTGGAAAGTTGGCATTAGATTGTCAACCATACTATCATTGAGATTAGATGCACCAAATATTGGCACAAAGAGGACCCCATGGGATTGGTAAGCCTACTCCCAAGAGTGAGAAACTTTGTTAATCATGAGCAAAGTGAATGTAATAGGAAGTAAGCGAAAAGACAAACATCTCATTCTCTCACTGTCTCTTAATTACTAGTGATAACATCATAGACCCCAAAGTGACATATAATCTCTATAAGAGGAGCTTGAAATAATTTCTTTATGTGTTTAAAGAAGTGTCAAGAGAAAAGTGTTGGGCTTAGGAGCTCTGAGCTTAGTGTCAAACCTTTTTCATTTCTTGTAGAAATGATACCAATGATGGAGATGCATTAAGAGAGTAACTTGGATGATGAAGGGGTTAAAATTTAGGGGCTTCTTACCGAAAGGCCTAGGGAGTGCTCACAGCATATGGTCCCATGCCAGTAAAAAAACTAAGGCTCCTAGTAAAAGGATCTAAAGGGTGAAGTCCACAGAATTGATAGTAGTGCTCAGGGAAAGCCTTTAGGATTAGGATAAATGACTTGACATATGGGAATTAAGAATGGAAGTAAATACAATTGCTCAGAGCACTCATTCAAGGTAGTGAAGGACCACTATGCACAAGAGCAATTTAATGTAGCCCGTTGTGAAACACTCTTGGTCATCCCTAAGCTTCAATGAAGACTATCATGAATTAAATGAAAATGAGTGTTTGTCATATTATTCTCCTTTTCTCCTATGCGCCTTGAAGAGAGAAAAAGAAGAGCCATGTTGCGAGTACATTTAGTTATTAATGGAGGAGCTACTTGATTCAATAGTTTGAATCTGACTTAATTTTCAACATATAAAACAATCCACAACCCTTTCTTTGCATTAACTCTTCTCCCATGTCTGAGTATAGTATGGCAAGCCATGCATTGCTAGTGCTACAGAGGAACAACAATTTGGTGAGTAATTAAACAAAGGAAGTGAAAGTAGAATTTGTGTGATTTTAATTGTTCAACATTTTGAGTGTGTAAGAGAGATAGGATGAAGAATATGATGGTGAGTAGAGGTAGTTGAGCAACAAGGATTAGCCTTGAAAGGAGAGTTGTAGAGCTGAATGGAAGGACTTGGTACTGCATTATACAATATATATGTTTTTGTCTAAATTTATTATCCTCTATTTTCAAATTGAAAATTGTATGAAAGGAAGAACAATAGCTAGAGAAGGTAGTTTCCTATATTCATAAGAGGATGGTGCCTCTTGGAAAGTTGTATCTTTCTATTTGAAGGGTATTGGGGCCTCCTGTGAAAAAATTCATGTAATTAAGTGGGTGCTGAAATTACATCATAATAAAAAAGCATATTAGTGTGTATGTTGTTCAGTTACCGTATTTGAATATCTTATATTTCTATTCATGTTTATTGTAGTATGAAAGCTCTCTCAAATAACTAACAATACTGAAAATAATTGAAGGTTTGCACTTAATGTTTTATGAATTCCACTATTAATGATTCACCAAGAGTGTGAGTAATTCCTTATTATAATAATTGTTATTAGAAAAAAGCTCCTTCATGAACATTCTAACCACTCAAAGGTAGATTCATGAAGAATATGTCTTGCCAAGAGAGTCAAGGTACCTACGCAAGCAAGATACCACTCTTTCATGGTACAAACTATGCCTTATGGAAAGTTGAGTTGGAAGCTTATCTTATGTCCTCGAGAGTAGATGTTTACAGTTCTATTTTAGTAGATTATGATGTCCCTAATCTCCCTAGCACTAATGTTGATAGAAAAAGCCTCTATGAAAATAATGCTAAAACCAAGAATTTCATTCTCTTTGTGCTTAGTGAGTCTGAAATCATAAAAATTATGTACTAAAAGTCTGCTAATGAAGTATGGGTCAATCTCAATCAAAGTCATGAAGGAGATGATAGAGTTATAAAGGCAAAACTTCAAACCTTAAAAATGAGTTTTGAAATCTTAAAAATACATAGAGAATAATGTGTGGAAGAATAATTTATCAGAATTTATGAAGAAACCAATATGATTAGAGGAGTCTCTCAAGTTTTTAAAAAATATATCATTGTTCAAAAGGCCTTAAGATCTCTACCCATGATATTTAATGTGAAAATGTATGACAATAAAAACATGTCTCATTTATAGAATATCACATGGATGAGTTTTTTGGTACTCTCATGACCTATTAAACCATCATCTTCTAAACATTCATCTCTATATGCATCATCGGTGAATGGATCTATGTGAATAAGAGTCCCTAAAGTTGTAATCTTTGATGTTGGTGACCTTGTAGTCACCAACCATTTCATGATGACCACCATATTTGAAGGATCTATCTTTAATTCTCTTCAACCAATCACAAATCCCAAATACATCAAGGACTCTTGTGCAAACTCACACTTAAGATTTTCTAGGAGCTCGTGCTTCTTCAATATTTCTAGCACCTGCATCAAATGTTAATTATTCTTATCATCCAAATAAACAATAACAAATGAATCTATAAAATGGCCTAACACATAATTCATTAATGTCATTAATTTAGTTGTTGCATTATAGAGGATGAATGGCATAACCAACAACTCATACAAACCTTGCCTATTTTTGAAGTTGGTCTTCCATGTATCTTCTTCTTTCACTAGAATCTAGTGATATGGAGACTTTGAGTCTAGCTTAGTGAAATAATTTGTTTGCTGCAACTGATCTGGAAAATCATCTATCTAGGGCATGGGGTATCTCTTATTGAGCATGATTTTATTCAATGTTGTATAATCTATACACATGTGTGAGGTCCCATTCTTCTTTGGCAGAATGATGAAGGGTGACCCACATGGTGATTTACTCAGTCGAATAACACCCTGTTCCAATTGTTGTTGCAACTATTTCTTCACCTCACTTGTTTCTATAGCATACTTCATATACAACTCAATATTTGGCAATGGGGACTCTGAAAATAGCTTGATCTCATGCTCCACATCTCTCTTAGGATGTATCCCTTTAGGCTCTAGGAACCGATCCTTGTATTCCTATAACAACTCCCCCAATTGTTGTCTTATTTTTCTTAGTACACCCCTTTAATTATGCCTTACCTCTTATTGACTGATCTATAGGCTAATTTTCTCTTAAAAGCAATAAAACATACTTCTTCCTCGAACTGATCAATTTATTGGCTTTTTTGCCAACTATGACTGAAACTTTTAACTTTTATTTACGCACGTTGATGATGAACTATATTTCATCCTTGATGAGATGGTACTAGTTAGTTCTCATGATGAATATAGCATCGCACATGTACATGTGTGGACTGCAAAACACAGCTCCACATACATTAAGGGGAACGACATACATATCTACCTCATCAATAAAATAAACACTCATAACAAATGTAAGTTTACACTAATTTTTTACCTTAAGCTTTGCATCCCTATGTACCCATCCAAATGGATATGGGTTCAAATGATCACTCGATCCCTAACATCTTGTCTAGATCTGTTGCAGTGATATTTTCCTGCAATCCTGAGTCAAGGAGAGCATCAATCTTCATCTTGTTGACCTGTAGCTTTACATGGAAGTGTTTGGTCATTTCTTTCTCTTCGTGTTGTTGAAGGATACCGAGATTCACATCCTTTTGAATTAATGTATAGGCGATCTTCTCATCCATGTCTAAGCTTTTTCCAACTTGGTTGCGTGAATTAATGGTCATGATATTCTTCTTCTTATTATCTTTCTTTCGGTTTCTTTCAGTTTAGCTCTCAATGCAACTTCCATAACCTCTGCTCTGTATCGCCATCAACGTTGTAGTGGTTACTAGGATATTTACACCCATGTGTTGTGGCTACCATATTTTTATCCTTTCCCCCTTTTTTGTTTCTTCTTCCCATCCTTAGAAGTGTCTCATTTCTCTTTTTTGTTTGATACACTAGATTGCACTGTTTTCAGACCTATGTTCTTGAGGTGTTGTGCCTATACATAATATCATCCACCATTTTGGGCTTGAACAACATCACTTTCTCATGGAGATTGTGGTGCATACCCCTCAAATATTTGAGGAGTACAACTCGGTCGTTTGGAGAGATACACAACATTATAGTCATCTTTCTAGATTTTGGGTACTCCTAAATGCTTTGGCATAGATTTTGCGTGAAATGTGATTGGTGGCAAAGGATGGGAAAGCGTACTCCACGAGATGAAATTCCTTTGCAATCTAAAATGATTTTTGAGCCATTTGACATGTGGGGCACGGACTTTGTTGGAACTATTGATGCTCCATCCAAGAAAAAAAAGTATATCATTATGTGCATTAACTATCTGCGTAAGTGCACTGAAACTAAGGAAATTAAGGCAATAAGAGAGGAGATGGTGGTTGAGTCCTTAAGGGAGAATGTATTTCACAAATTTGGGTACCCTAGAGAACTAGTCCTTGATCAAGGCATTTTACCTCCAACATGATTGAAGACGTGTTAAGCCAACATAATATCAAGCATAGAACCTACACTCCCTATCACATAGAAGCTAATGATCAAATGGAGGTCACCAACAGAGTGCTCGAGGGCATTGTGACTAAAGTGGTTAGCAACAACATGAGATATTAGGTAGATAAAGTAATTAAAGCCACCTGAGCCTATAATACCACTTGGAAAACCACCACTGGATTCACACCCTAGGAATTGGTATCTAGGAAAAAGGCCCTATTGTCCATTGAATTTGAGTATAGCACATTGAGGATGGTAGCCCAACTAGGTCTAGATCTCAACAATGCAAAAAAAGAGAAATTACTCGAGTTGAATGGCTTAGATGAGCTCAAAACACAGGCCCTCCTATACATAGAGGTAACTCAAATTCAGAGGAATAGCTAGCACGATAGGAACATCAAAGATACATAATCTCAAGAAGGTGATTAGGCCTTATTGTATGATTCCAGATATAGATATATGGTTCATGATAATGGTTCAGTGCAAATGAGAACCATTGATGCAGAGGCCATTCCTTTACATGTTAATGGGCACATAATGAATATTTACAAGAGAACATGGTCAAGGCAAGAGTTCATTGATGGTATCAATAAAATAGTGATGGTGTTGGAGCAAGTTTTAGCTCTTGCCTTAGTAAGTCACTGAGAAAAGAAAAATGAAAAATAGGGACCCCGGTGAAAGCCTCCATTAGTCACCTCAGTCCCACTATCAGGTTGAACACCTCTCGTAGTGGCCCAATGGTGTCCAAAATAAAAAGGAAAAACAAAAATAAAAATATATCTAGGTGAAAACCTCTCTTGAGATGTCGAGGGCAAGCAACTAGAATGAAAACCTCTTGGAGGCACACTAACTATTTTCAAAAGAAACACTGAAAAGGAAAAAGAGAAAACAAAAATCATGAAAAGTTGTTTCCAAGTCAGTTGGACGACAATTAGAGAGTAAAGGAGAATAAAAGAGGGACCTATTCCACTCATATTTGTATTTCCCCATTCATTACCCTTCATCATTCCACCATTCCTTTCATTTTTTTCACTCAATTGCCTTAATTTGCAAGGGTATTATGTTTTCTACATGATTCCGTTTAAACCTAAAGGATTCCCTGTAAACCTATAGGATCCCCTAAAAACCTACAAAATGATCTTGTAGGAATTATAGTGGCTTCAGAATCCTAAAGTGAGTAACCCTAGGGCTAGGAAATGACCTTGCCATGTCCAAAAATAAAAAACCCTACATCACAAATTCATTACCATACCACTCTCCACCATAATCACCCCTGCATCCACCAGAAATAACAATCAGTTTTCAAAACATTCACTGTCTTGAAGAGAAAACACAGAGAAAAGATGAAACAGAGAGCAGAGGAGGGCATCACCTGAGTGTATTTCTCATTATTCACGCTTCTAGGCCTCCTCTCTATCCATGCCATCATCCTCAAGTCCCAGCAGTGGAAACAATTAAAAATTTTGAGGGAGAAGTAACTACAACACATCCTGTAGGAAATCATGTAGCTACCTATCCCACAGAATAAAATTCATATGTTGAGGCAAGCTTCCAACATGAAGATCCAAGGGTAGAAGAAGCTCGGGAGTAGTAGCAGAACATTCACCTTGAACACATTCATCTTGAACACCAAGTACCTGCACATAAAGGAAATCACCAAGGAGTGAGAAATAAAATGCAACCGACACACAACAAGCACATCATGTCCTCAAAAAATTGCAGCAAGGTATTAGCACCGTATGCAAGTATCTCACTTCACTCTCTCATTTGCATAATTTAATTAAAATATGTAAATATTGTGCACGAGTTCGTTTATAAGTGAAAGGTGGACAATTAATCTGGCCAACTTCTTTCAGTCCATGAGGACAAAAAAATTAGTCCCCACACATGTGGCAACTGTCAAGTCAAAGAGGAAAGAATGACATCAGAAGTAGTTGAGCTACAGATGCCGAAAGTGGGAGTTGATTATGACGAGAGGGGAATGATGATGTGGTAATGGGGACCAATGGTCCAAAAATGAAAAAAAAAACATACCTCAGGTGCTAGCATACCACCTCACTAAACTCGACGATAAGAGGAAATAAACGTTTATCCTCATGCACTCATGCATTAATATTCTTGAGGATCACTCTAGAAAAGTCACTCTCGTACCCAAGAAACCTACGGAAGAGAAAAATACCATCTTGATCGTGCGTAGGATTTCCTATAAGATCACATAGGGAATCCTACATGACAGAATCATGCAGTCTACAGAACTGGGAGTGAGCAGTTTCATAGAAGGAAACATAGAGGTTGGCTACAACAAGCACCATAAGGAGGTAGGCTCTACATTTCCTTCCATTTTTCCATGTGAAACGAATAGAAATATCTCCCAATTTGATTGAATTTGATAGTTGTGTAAGCAAATAGTTCCACAAGTATTGTAGTCCCATTTCCTCCATTAAAATTTGTATCATACATCTCTTCTCGTCAAAGTTCATGAGATAAAATCATAGGGGGATTTAATAAAAGGAAGCCCATCAACACTATGAGGATTCACCAACACTGTCCTCTGGTAGAAATCATCCCTAGGCATAACTGGATGGGGAATTTTGATAAATTAAGAGGGTATGATGATGAAGTAGCTTGAGATTTTCCTCTCTCCATCATTACACTAACAAGAACCCATGTCACTGTTGTGGTGAGGGGCCCCTCCATAGAGTTCTCCCCTAAACTAATAACCAGAATTACCACACTTCCCCTAGGGGTGCATTGGAGAAAGGAAGACAAGGGTAATAGCCAAACTACAAAAAGGAAATTCTTTTTATTGGGAGAGAAGCAAATTGAACACAAGAATGGATTAAGGAGAACAAGCCTACCATACCCGTGGAATGAGGTAAGCTACCACCTTATAAAATACATATCATGTGAAGGTAGGTATAGTGTGGTTTATGGTTATCACTTTAGGGTGCTTGAAGAATTGAGGTTTGGAGTAGAAACACCTCCTCACCATATGCTTAGTGTACCATACTTCCTTTTGCAGTCATTGATAGATACAAGCATAAAGGTGTAGGAAGGAAAGTACCAATAGTTTTCCCACCATCGGTTAATTAGAATTATATAAAAGATGCCTTCCAAAACCTCACAATTCCTATCCAATGGGAAATTTTTAGAGACATGTGGACAAATGAGGATATCAAAGCCCTCACACATGATATTAGCCCTACTGTGAGTGAAAAGGATAGAGAAGAGTCTAAAATAGTTGGAGAAGAAGCAGAGAAGGATGAATAGGATATAGATGAGGATGAAGAGGAAGAGAAAGAGAAAGAAGGTGATGCAGAAATAGAGGAATATGTTAAGGAGGAAATTAACAAGAAAGATTAGCATATCGAAGGAGAGGAAGAGGGGAATACAAATTTGAGAATCGAAATGGAAATGAAGATGAAAAAGACAAGGAGGAGTCACCTAGGGTGTCTCTAGAACCCACTCAGAAAGAGACAACAATTGCCCTCAATGCCCTCAGCACCCGTATCAAATAAGTAGGAAAACAACAGAGGCAAACCCCCTTATACTTTAGAACAAGAAAAGTCCAAACTCCAAGCAAGGTTCAAGATAAGGCAGGGAAAACCCCAAACTCCAACAAAGGTTCCCATTACTATTGAGGACTCACCTAAATAGCAGGAGAAGATGGATCCTCTAATAAAAACTCAATAAGAAGGATACTCAGCACAAACCTCAACTAAGCCTCCTATCACCTATGTGAGAAGGCCTATAACTAGATCCACCTCATCCAAAGGAAAAGACATCCTACAGGAGATAGAGTGAAACCTACAAGAAGTAGAGGTAGTCCTACAAGAAACTCTGTTGAACCTACAGGAAACTTAAAAATTGGATGAGGAAGGAAGTAAGCAGCTAGAAACAAGGAGAGAAAACCGACAACTAAGAGAACCTAGTGCTCAACCTAACCTTGACTCCTACTACATATTTATTGATAGGGGAGGGTCTCTCCATAAATATTTTCCATTCCATTATTCTTTGAGATTGAGGAAGAAAGAGACAAAACACATAGATGGATGTACATTACCAAGTTGAAGGGAGTGCAGGACATTGGCCACATGGAGGAAAAGCTCCAGGAGATGGGTAGAAAACTAGGTAGCTAGAGGGACATTGACGCCATAATGAAAATGCATGGTTCAAAGGACAGATACAAGAAATAAAGAATCATTCGTTATCTATGGCCACTCTATCTTTGGAATCCATCCGGTGCACGATGCCAACTAAGTCCTATGTATTGTACCTTAAGGAACAATGGCTATTGTTCTAAATCAAGACCCTTGCATAGACAGGCACTATGCCATACTAAGATTATAGATATTTCGTTGATCTCTGTGAGAAAAGTACATTAGAGTATATGGATAAGATTTCTAAGCTCTAGTTCCATAACATGGCTTTGACAGATATGAATGTATGAGACCCTAATCAAAAGTTGGGGGATTGATAGTTGGCGGGTTTGGCATCATGGATGACCATGAGGAAGCAAAGGCTATAGAAATGAAGAATATATTGGCAATGGAAAAAACTGTGCCTCTCATGATAAGAGATAATTAGTCCAGTCCAATGGATGTCATTAGAACATATAATTTAATTGCAAAGGATCCTCATCTTTCATCTAGGTATCTTCCTGGCCCAGAGCAAGCAATTACAGATTTTGGGGATATTTTCAGACTATTAGGGGATGATAGCATGCAGTGTTTCCAAAGGAGATGGAATACTTTGCCATATAATTTGAAAATGAGAGAGTACCATTCTCCTCAAAGGATTAGAGAAGAATTGAACATGACACCCATGTACAAACAAACCATCCAAAGGCACAAGCTCAATTGGACTGTCTTGAGACTCAGCCCACCACTTCTCTTTGGAATGTTAGAAGGAGAGAAGGAACATGAAGAGAGAAAGTAGTGGGAGGAGGTAGAAAGGAAGGAACGATTCTATGCATAAGAAGAGGAAACCACAAAATAAACATGGGATGTCAGGGAGGCCACTAGAGCTATGAAAGACATGGATATTGATTGAGTTGCTTAGAGGCTGAGAAACACCTTCAATATGGGGGTCATGATTAACCTCATCATTGGGTAGCTATATGGACCTTAAGTCACCTCCTAGCTTAGTCAAATCAACTCTTCTCACAATTTATTACATGTTCTGATTATATTTTGTTTAATGACATGTGTTAAAGTGTGATGTTATGCCTAGTGGACTAATATGCATTGGATGTAGGTTTGAAAGAGAAAATTGAGGAATTTTGGCAAGATTAAGGTTTGTAGCCTAAATGGGACAAGGAAGAGAGATTGTAGGAGGTAAATACTCCTCATTTACTCCTCCCTCATCTAAATATTCCTCCATTAATCACACCAACTTAGAGTACAAGTAGCCAAGTCATGAAGATCAAAGGGCAGTCGAGCAAGTGATAGTCAAAGACTTAGTTGATCTTGATTTTGGGAGTCAAGCCTCCCTAGATTTAAGGAAAGTCATTGGGGACTTCAATTTTATAAGAAATAGGCCTAGAGCCTCACTAGGATTCGAATTTTTTTTTTAAACAATGGATATTTTTGAGCTCTAGACTTGTGGAAGACATTGCTATGGAATTTTTTGTTTTGTTAATGAGATTTAGTTTTTTTATGGTCAAGTATTGATTTAACTCACATGGATGAAGCTCTTTGGTTAGGGCCCAACCCTAGAAGAAAAGGCTACTCTTATTGTATATGTATGCTTAGATTGGTTTCATAGATTCATTATTAAACTGTTCTTAGAAGTACTTCATTGCAGGCAATGTAGATTTGATTAATTTTTTATTAGTCTATTTCCATTTGTTCTCTACTTCACTAGCACGCTACAAGGGGAAAAAAGAATAAAAAAGATGCTAGTAGGTGTCTTAACCTCACCTCTTCCTTCAAGGATCACGATTTGAGGAAAATACCCCTATGCAGCCCCAAAAAGACACATTTCTATTTTCTCATCAAATTTAGGATTTACTGTACTTGAACCAGAATTTGATAAGTTTACAAGTGTAGGAATTAACTAACATATCTTCCATCTCTAGTATTACAATAGATATCATCAATAATTCCATTTCATTTTGAAATTTTCCTCATCCATGAAATAGAGAGTTAGCTCATTAAACATTGTTTTTATAGCTCATTATAATTCTTCTTGTTTACATGATTTCTTGGAAAATAACAATGTTTGATGTAGAGAAAGTATTTCATTAGTAGAGAGGTATCCCATAGCGAGAAACCACCTTCCAATTTAATCCATCCATAATCATTCCTTGCTTCCAACAAGAAACTTCACCAATTTCATCATTTTACATATAAAATCCTCCAAGCATGTTGAGGAAACCCAACCATCTCCTAACCTTGGTTTTGAGTTATGAGTGACCGTAGGAATTTTCTCACTCCATTACACCTATCAGCCACCTTCCCTAAGCCTTCAATCACCTCTAGCACCAATCATTATCCTCTCTTTTATATCTTGTAGAAATATAGGGAATCATGTAGGTTTTTAGTACATCGAGTAGGTTTTCCTGTAGTGGCCTCCTTTGAGGCCAAAATTTAGCAAACAAATGTAGGAAGCAACACAAGGATACCTCAAGGTCTCCCAAACATCCCAACCATACTCCAACATCCATAATCCTCCTCTCATATCATCAAAAGTGATTAGGGTTCACAGTTGTTTTTTCATAAAAATAATAAAATGGAAGCAACAAATATATTCAGTCTTTTACATGCACAATAGTGGTGTTTGATGTTTTGAACTTCTATGCTTAGGACAATAGCATTTCATACATTTTAGCTTGGCATTCTTGTAAAGCATAGTTTCTCAGCAGTTTGTTATCGAATGGTGTTTTTTTAGCATAGTATTTAAGTCATTTTCCTTATTGCAATAGGCAAGATTTCTCTTAGAGTAGATTCCTCTTTCTTTGATTAGTAATCAAGATTATTCTAAATCCATGGAAGTCTGACCTGAAAACAATAGTGCTCTCTTGCCACTTGAACAATAACGAAAGGTAGAAATATCAATTTCACTTGTGTATACAAGAGTGTCACCTCGAAGTTTGTGCAAACCCTAGGTTGATAAAGTAAATCTGGTAGCTCCACGAGTTGCATCTTTCTTGCTGCAATACTTGGTCTCATCAAAAGGTAAGGCCAAAGTTGATGCCCCAAAACAGAACCCTCCTAGGTCTTCTGTTGATGATGATTCTCGAAGAAGGCAGAATTATCCTTGCCTCATCTGTGAGGCGGATCATTAGACTAAGGATTGTCCCCGATGATCTGATGTTAATCGCATGTTGAAAGAGACTCTCACTATCCTAAAAGAACCCTTTCCATATCCATCTATTTTTTTCTTTGCAAACATGGTTTGGGTATGTCATCAAGTCATTACATTGGTTTTGTTGATGGTGCTTATTGTACCACGCATAACCTCTCTTCCACAACATGGGTACTATATGACCCTAATGGTGAGCTCATTAACTTACAAGGTATCTTGCTTTTTTGAAGAACCAATAATATTTTTGAATAAAGTGGAGTTTTTGAACTCTTGTGAGAAGCAGTTTCTCTTTGAATTAGGGATATAGTTGTCAAGTTGGATTCACAACAAGTTCTGTTACAATTAAGTAGTCATTACTTAGTAAGAAATCCATAAATATTGCATATGTATCTATGTGTTACATTGCTGGAAATAAAATTTGATGCATTGGCAAATTTTGTCCTTGATAGACATTTACATCATTTGTAAAAATTGAATCATGTTATAAACGGATAAGTAGAAATAAAAATTGCATATATATATATCGCATCTTCCTCAATGTTTACAACAAAATGTCAAAAAATAGAGTGTTCTCAAACATTTGGCTTTAAAACCCTACAAAATGTGTAAAAGAGTAGATAAACTATCAAAACTGCATGGTGCTCATGGTAGCACGAGACCGCTCTGATCACTTGGCCTAGCAATCGACGCAGTCTCACAAAGACTCTTGGAGAATGTCTATGCCAATCTGGTGGAACATTGTTGATAGTGGCATAATCTGCAACCCCTCGAGTGATTGCCTCTAGATTGCACTCCATATTTCCTAAGGGGTGAGCCCCTTGCTCGTAGTCTTCACCCACTATCAGATGGGCAGCTCACTGTATTATTGGGAACACATCTCATAGTCTCTCTAGTCCCACGTCTGTACATTTATCATAAGTTAAGTCTTATCTTACACTTTTATAAATGTCATGAAACTTGAAGAAAACAAAAAACAAGTTTTTACCTCGGTCGGTCCACTGTTCACCTAGTGGTAGAGGCAAATCTTGATCCCCTCTAAAATTTGTGTCACACTAAGCATAGCAACCTACCACAAGCTGTTATCCTTCAAGCCAACTGAATAAATGTGGTGTATAATATGTTGACCTATGCCTCCTCGAGGCATGAGTTGGCTCCATCTCAGGAGCAACAGATCTCTTGGGGTAGGATGTGGTACTTATGCCCACTGATACTAAAAGAGGGGCACTCGCTCCAAGGTGAAGGTGACCAGTATAGAACTAGACCCAAATTGCTTCAGGTGTTTACGCTTACCCTTGGTCAATTGTTGCTTCATGTTCGCCTAGAGGCCTCTACACTAGTTGAAGATGGTGGGGTTAAAACATAAGATAGCATACAAGAATTGAGACTTGGTAGCCTCATGCACATATTATGTTCTAGATAAGCATGCCATGGTGAACAAAATTATTCTAAGAATGAGGTTGTTGGTGATTGTTGCAATCTTCACCTTTCCTCCGTTGGTTATCTCGGCACCAAGATAGTATCTCTGAACTAGACTCCTCGTACTCTGAACTCCTTAGCGAGATCCAAAGACTTGAATTGCTTCTCTTTGGCACGATAATCGAGTGATGAAATAGATGCCCATCTCCTCCAGTTCCACTTCTTGCCCTTTGATGATGAAGATACCTTGACCTACATCCCAAAGGCTGATTAGATAGGGTAGAAACTCCATATGAGCCCTCAACCATGTGGTCCTCAAGAATAGTGAGCAAATTGATATGTTAAGAGTACAAAACAAGAAAAAAGGTGAAAATGTTACTTTTTCTAATTTCTATCCTAGATGTAGGAAGAAACATTCATTATGAGAATGTTCTCTTGACAATAATATTTTCTTTTATATGTGGAGAGGTTCATGCTACCTAGGACTTCCCTTTAATATCAAGACTCATGTTTATTTTCCAAAAAGAAGTTGGGACAAGTCAAACAAAACAACCTTGTTATGTTGTTCATAGAAGACCTTAGGAGCCTTGTCAAATAGGTATGGCACAATATCCTAATGGAGAAATTCCTTGTTATGCACAACCATAAAGTGAGTGAAGCACCACCCTACTATGGAAAACTTGGCCACGTGAGCCACAAAACTCATCCTCATGAAAGGGATGGCAACGTTCTTATGGTAGAAACATTCACTAACCTCAATATTTCCAACAATATCCTCAATATCAACCTCAAAATTATTCTGCACCCAAACCTCCAAAATGTGCCCATCCATAATTCCAACCTCAATTGACTACAAGTCAACCCCTTCAATTACCATGTACTTCATTTCCTTAATTAAATGAATTACCTTCTTATCTACTCGCCAATCCCAATAATAATGTGCCTTAATAATCAATTTATAATATCCAAGCCCAAATGTTTCAAGCTTATATAATAGCTCTTCTATATTTAAATGATGTCCAAGTCAGATCTCCTCAATTTCTATCTAATAAAATACCCCTTGTTTTCATTAAAGAATATAAAGAGGATAAATCTCTTGAAGAGGAGGAAAATCCTCAACACAGAATTACTCCTTAGAAGGAATATATTCATACAAAAATAGATGAAAACAAAATAGAATCAATTCCTACAATTTGTATAGCTAAGCAATGATCTATTTCATTACAAAATCCTCCCTTTCTCAAGAGATTACAAATTGATGAAGATATAGATAAGAAAATAGTTTTATGTGATTATAACATGTTAGATGAATTTGAAAATATTTGGATCAAATTCCATTGCCTCAACTTTTAAAATAAATCCCTATTTTTCCAAAAGAAATAAAGGAGTTGTGTATTGAAAATCCTAGAAGAAAATGAAAATAATTCTAAAGAGTGGAATTGAACAGAAATATTGAAAGCATTATGATGCAAAACAAAACATTGAAAAATAATTAGATCCCCTTAATCCAATTGTAAAGGTGCATACCAATGGAATTGAAATTCCAAACACTTTGATTGTATTATGTGCAAATATAAACATTATTTCAAAATAATAAGATGGATAAGGTGAATTAACTAATATTCAATATAACCCTACTTTATTGGAATTAGAAGATATAGATGTTCTCATATGTAAGAGTATATTAGAATATGTATAATTACTACTATATCCATGGGAGTATCCTATTTATTTTATGATTCTAACTCTAAAAACTAATATATGATTACATCCTTGATTCTTGGTAGGCCAAGGTTAGCTAATATTGATGCATTCATAAGTTGTAGGTCCAGTGATATGTTCACTTCGAGTGGAAATACCACTAAAATTTTCATAGCATATGTGCAAGTAAGAAAAATAATTGAAATATAGAATGGGAAATGAATTGAAGGAGATGATGGAAATAATGAAGATATTAAACTAGTTTTAACTATCTCACAAAATTATGAGGAAGATTAATTAGTGAATTTAATGAATAATCATTATACTTCATCATATTATGAACAAAATTGTTGTGTGCATATATTAAAGCAAATCTTTCAAGACGAATTCAATATTGAATACTTTTAATCTTCACAATCTAAAAGGTTATTAATCTCAATGGAAAATTTTGGCAATTCTCTTATAGAAATTTATCAACTTAAAACATTAAACATTAACAATAACTTCGAGGAATTTCAAAAGCAATAGTTAATAAATATGATGCAAAAACAATCCTCTATATTTGCATGAGAATATATTGACATGAAAGGAATTAATTCAAATATATGTATGTGTAAAATTTACATACAAGAGAGTGTCAAACCTGTAGGACAACCTCAAGGAATGATGAATCATAATATGAGGGAGATTGTTAAAGATGATTTACAAAAATTTCTCAATGTGAACTTTATTTACCTAATTTGAGATATCCAATGGGTTTCACCTTACTTAGTGTGCCTAAGAAAACTTAAAAGTGGAGAGTATGAATAGATTATGGATAATTAAATAAATAAACTCTAAAGATCATTTCTCATTACCATTTAATGATCAAGTATTAAATAGATTAGAAGGGAAGAGGAATTTCTCTTTTCTTGATGGTTTCATCACATACCATCACATTCAACTTGCATAAGAAGACTAATATAAGATAACTTTTACTTGTCAATAGTGTATGTATGCTTACATGGAATGCCCTTTTGTTTTGCATAATTCCCCTATTACTTTTCATAGAGCAGTATTAGGTATCTTTTCTCACTTGATCAATGATTTTGTAGAAGCTTATATGGATGATTTTACTCTTTATGGGAATAATTTTGTAGGGGATATGGAGAATTTGGGAAATTTCATTATTATATGTAAGGAAGTTGATATTTCATTAAGTCATTAAAAAATCGTTTCGATTTTTAGCAAAGGAATTTTTTTGGGTCACTATATTTCAGGTGTTAGAATCAAAGTAGATTCATTAAAGGTTGAGGTTATCTCTAAAATTTCAGTAGCAACATGTTAAAGAGATGTTAGAAGTTTTCTTAGATACACAAGTTAATATAGAAGTTTTATAGAAAACTTCACAAAGATTGCTTCACCACTTTTAAAATTACTCACTAAAGATTGTCAATTTCATTAGAATTATATTTGTCAAAAAGCTTTTGAATTGTTGAAACATAAATTCCGAAGCACCAATTTCAAGAGGGAAAAATTTGTCCAGTGTCATATTTATCATGATGCTTCAAATACAACCATAGGTTTTGTATTGGGACAAAAATACATAACTCCTTATGCTATATACTATGTTAAAATATGAAATTTCTATGCAAAAACTTGAAAGTCCTATGGAAAAAATTGAATGTACTTTGCAGAAAACTGAATAGTAGTAAATTTACATTTCAAAAAACTAAATATAATATAATGTACTTTGCATTAATTTGAATGTAATTTGTAAAAAACTAAATGTGCTTTAGAGAAAATTGAATGTTCAATGTTACAATTACATAAAATGTGGATTTCTTCTTTAAAACATTTCAAATCAATGATTATATATAGAACATAAAGTTAAGGATCATATGAAGAGCACCAAGAAAGAATATGACACAACTGTATTTTATTCCAATGAACGTGGAAAAACCCCTAAGGGGGAAAACCTGAACAATTCTTCTTCTATTGTATTACTTCAATTGTTGAGTAGAGTAGACACACCTTAATATTGCATAAAGTCACCAATGTCTCATCTACTTGATGTTGAAGTGCACATGCATTTTAGTTAAAGATCTCCTCCCTCTCTTATATATCATGTGGTTCACACTTTCCGTTACTCCTCCCTTGCTTGTAGTCCACACTAATGAACATGCTACTCTCAATTTTCACTTTTTTCCTTATTAAATAGATGAGAAGGAGAGGAGTTACAAAATTAATTTATTCCTTCATCCAATAATAGAAGAATCAAATTGCCTGAGGTAGGAGTTACTTGAGGAGAAGCCGAACTCATCCAACAATAGAGAGAAAGGTAGGCTTATCTTAAGGAGTTACAATTAAAATTTGGAAGAGTGAGAGTTACAAATAGAATTGAATGAGGGAGTTACAAGTGAATTTAATGAGAATTAATTATGATCTTTCCATACATTGAATTAGTGAGGGAGAGTTAGATTCCCTTAATTATAGAGTTACTATTTTATTCCAAGAGAGTTACTATTTTATTCCAAGAGAGGAGTTATTATTTTATTGCAAGAGAGGTGTTCAATTTTCCAAGTAAGACCTTATCAATTTAATTTAATTATTGCTTTAGACAATTATTTTTTAGAGTCAATTACCTTAATTCTAGACCTACTATTTTATTCCAAAGAGAGGAGTTATTATTTTATTCCAAGAGAGGGTTCAATTTTCGAAGTAAGAAATCCTCAATTTAATTTGCTTATTGTGTTAGAGAATTATTTTTTATTAATCCATTAAAGGTGAACATTTTAGTCAACAACATCCACCATTACCTATGATTTTAAGAAAATTATTTTCTTGAGGGGAGGACAACTTTATCTATAAAAATTAAATATACATTAATTAAGAGTAAATAGGAAGAAGGGGATAAAAATGTCATAACCACTCATACAGAAACTATGTGAGAATAATTGAGTTATTAATGGAAGAAAAAGAAGAAGGCTAACCTTTGGATATGTAATTCATATTGGTAAAGGCAGTAGTTATTAGTTAGTGACTCACTAATATCATTTTGTATAAAGGAATGATTTTGATGCCTCCATGCTTGGACATAATGTGTCAATTTTTATAAAAATATATAATTAAGCTTATTTTGAATGCCCATATAGAATTCTAACGTGCTACTTTGGAAATTAATAGTGTATATATTTGGTGAGAACAAACTTTAATTTTATGTCAAATAGGTATATCCCACATTCATCATGGTGCAAATGCCATTTAAAACATTTATTATATAACAAGGTGGAATTACATTATCCCGCATGTATTATGGTGATATAGTTTTTGGATATGTTTGGTATATAAAAAAGTTTAGGAAATACCATGAGAAACACATCACCTTTTATTTCAAATTTGTTTCCTTATAAAGAAGTTAAGTATGAGGGAGGTGTCCATGCTTGATTTAAGTTGAAAATATGGTATTGTTTCTGAGTTGGTTACTAACAAAACATGCCATATTCCTTCATTTATTAGAATTTCAAGTTTCTTCACTTATTACAATCTAACATTTTCTATTTTAAATTGTTATTACTATAGGTTACTTCTATATTAAAAAAAAAAACAAATTAGCAATACTTTCTATTTCATACATATAGTGTTACTTCTACAACCATTAGGTTTTTTTTTTTTTTTTTTTTAGAACATTAAAAAAAAAGGATTCAATAAAAGTTTTCTTGAAAGGATATATAATATTCCAGGGCACTTAGAAAAAATTTATAGAAAGAATCTTGTTCATTCTAACAATATGGGGTTTCATTAATTTTAGGCATTCCACAAATTTTTCTAGTAGCTAGGGTCTTGTTGTAGAAATTTACAAGAGGATTTTGTTACATTGCTGGATTTTTTTATAGAAACTAGCAATTAGGGTGAGGATGTTGTTTTCATATTTTTAGACCAACTAGGGTGACCGTCTTATTTTATTTCATGAAAGAAATCTCTATGGTAATGAGGTCAGAAATCATAGCAACTAGCAAAGAGTGTAAGGATTTATTTTTATTTTATGGCAATGAATGTGAGAAATCTCTTATGGAAACAAGAGTGAGTGTTTTGTTCTATTTTGTTGTATAAGTATAGACCAAGGGGTTTTTTCATTTTTTTCAGTGTTATTCATGGAATTTGTATGTCTTAATCACTAATAATCCATCTTCTTCATTTTATGTTTTTTCAATAATTTATTTTCTACCAATATATAATATTGAGTGATTGGATACTTCCATCTTTTTTCATATTGTTAGTTATTTCAGGAATCATACTGTGTAAAATGTGTGATCTATCCCACTTTTTGGATGGTGACTCCATACATCATCAGGGACGAGAGAGACCCTTATGATGGATGGAGTCACCATCTTAAAAGTGGGAGAAATCACACATATTACACAACACATTTTACAAATCACACATTTTGCATAGTAATGTTCTGGAAATCACTAACAATATATAATATTCCAAGTTACAAATTGTTAGCATATGCATATTGTTCAAGCATGCCTTAATAAAAAAAATAAAATTAAATACAATGCACTCTTCAACCCTTTTCTAAATTCCATGTTTTTGAATTGTTTTTATGTTTTTGTAAGTTGACATTTGTAGGAGAAATGGGTCACGTCCACTTGAGATGGGAATGTCACCCTATTTCTATGTATCATGTGTGGAGTTAAACTTTGTTTGAAAAATTTTCTCTTATTTTCCTCTAGTAGTAGTGATATTTTAAATGTGTGAATTATAGTCCATTCTCCATTCATTGACCAGTCCACAAATTTCTCATCCTCATATATGAACTCCCATATGCCCTAGGCTACAAGGCTAGTATATTCCTTAGGAACACTTTCCTAAAGCTTCAATGATACATCTAGTATAAAAGGGTACTATATCCTAAATATTGTGGCTTACCCCACCATATCTTCCATGAGGTTAATACATAGAGATAGTGAGACACATGCACTAGTCATACCAAAGCCCCATTCTTTTATGGACTATGGTTACAATGGTTTTCCTAATTTTAATTGTCATTGCTTTATCCATTGTAGCTGAACCAATTGAACTTACTATGCTCCCTTGTGTCATGCATTATGCCTATACTTATTGACCTTATAAAAATTGTTAAGGGGAATTAACTTGTCTATCCAAATGTTCTATTTTCTAGCTAATATTTGTGATTTCTTAAGTTATCATTATTCATTGAATAATTATTTATCTAACATGAATATAATTAATTTTAAGAAATTTGATTAAAATTCATGTTTTGGTTATTATCATTGCTTCTAGGAAGAATCTTTTAGAAAATTTGATTTCAAAACCTTAACCAAAGAATTTTATTAACAAAATTCAGCAGCCCAACCCCATGAAAAACTTATATCTAACATAATAATTTAGATTTCGCTACCTTTTACATTAAACTAGATAACAGATTATCCCTCTTTAAGGAAAGGACAACGAATTTATCCCGAGCTGTTGACCTTTTGTGACCCTTTTCATGCAAGACACCATGACGTGAAATTTGACGAAAATATGACCTTCGGCGAAAATATGACGTGAAATTTGTGTAGCCGGTGGTACAAGTGAGGCCGAAAAGTGTCCGTGAAAATTCTGAGAATGTTTGCTGTTGGAGAGAAACATAGCAACTTAGGTTGCTTCCCTACAATATGTTACCATTGGTCGAATATGAATTCTCGTTAATGGTAACCTTTTGTTGTTTGGTGGGCCTCTTCCTAACCATGAAAATGAATATATAACAATATTCATCTAACCAATAAAATGAATCATGAAAGTTAATTTGGGAATGACTTAGCTGTGCTTGATCCAATGAGGATTCCGAGATAGTAAAACAATGTAACTCTATGTTCTTCTTCTCCAGGTTATTAAAGTTCTTCCGCAGCCATGGCCCATTATGT
>APFE030113440.1:73515-89175 GCA_000404065.3 Pinus taeda | reverse complement strand
TTCATTGTCATATCATCCTCTCCTCACTAACACACAAGTGTGCAAACATGAAAAGTCATTTTATGTGTTTCTTCTACATCTCTTGCTTCATTTTCACTTGTTCGACCAACTGTTGCCTTCGGCATGTTGATTGTTATGTTATTCTTGTGACCCTGTTTTGGTGATATTGATGGTTGTTTTTGAGTTCTGTTCACTATGTCAACATCTATCACACTCACACACGATGTTGTAAGTATTGTCACGCAAGTGTTGTCATAGTCATCTAAATGTCCATCACAAGTGTCGCGCTTATCACTCGCACCCATCGGCCAGTCACACTGAGTGCATGTTGTCTTGATGGTTCGAGGTGTCTTGTTGTCAAGTCATGTTGAGTGCATTTTTGCAAGGTAATACATGTATGAAGTTACTCATTCACACACTTAGTAATTTGTTCTAAACTCTGTCGACCAGACCACCCTCCAATAGTCAAACCTTCACTAATCTGTGTTGTACAGTCTTAGTACTCAGTGATCATGTATTGCTACCCAGAATTGAGCATAGCTTGAGGCTAACTTCCATGTAGTCTTGACTGTGCAATCCTGGAGTCAACAGCACCAACTATCACCCAGAACAGCGTAGAATTTTCTCAGCACGCCATCTCAATCTGCACTGCCTGCATGCAAATCTGCCAAGCCTCTAACTGGTCACCTAGAGAGTTTGATCGGGCAGTGGCCCCGGGCCTCACTCCTCCAAAAAATTGTGTAGAAGCTACTAAGCATGACCCCTTCCACTGACTGAAGAAATTGTGTAGACATGTCGGACAGACACTCGCTACCTGTCACTGTAATTCCCTAAAAAATTGTGCAGTTTTCTTAGCAAGTCACCTTATCAGTCAGCCTACTGCTTCTCTTGAAAACTGCGTAGTTTTCATGATTATTCTCCCAGCTACGTAGCATCCGGCTAAGCCTAGAAACTACATAGGGATGTCCTGTATGCTAGCCTCCCAGCTCTACACAATTTTTTCCAACAACATCCCACAACCTGCTGCCAGCCTCCCTGGAGAAATAGTGTAGTTTTCACTGCCAATCTCCCCCTACTCCCTGCACTGTCTTTGTGGAAAATTTGCACAGATCTTCCCTCCAGCCAAGCCAAATCCCATAAATATTCAATGTTGATCCTGACTGCCCATCTCATCCTCCTAGTGACCTCTACGTAATTTTCATGGACAGTGCCTCAAGCCCACATCTCAACTTTAAATGTGCTCTGTGCAATTTCATGGCCTTGTCCTCTCTCCCAATCACCTGCATCTAAAAGAAAAAAATAAGGCATCATGGTAGACAAGGATATTTCTGAATTTGATTTCGTCTCTTCATGAGTGATTGCAAATACTGGTACATGGACAAGATATGGTGTGACGATGAACGAGATGAAAAAGGAGTGCATGCAACATCAAGAAAGCACTAAGACTATCGAAGACTTCGCACACCTTTCCATGCAGAGGTGAATCTATGATACACCAAGATCATATCCATCACTCAGCAGCGCTATAGTTCAACATGGACACCACCACCAGCATGAACATACCATCTTTGTCATGTCTAGTCATGTCATGAGTCACCTTGACCACATAACTATTGTGGGCCATACTATTGTAATCAATGTAATGTAATGTGGAATTCCAAGAGACCCACATGTAAATCTGAAGAGTCATGTAAGTCAAACATGTGAAAATTATTAGAGTTGAAGGAACCCCTACTACAACAAAATTGAATTTACTTCACCTACTTGACTTTTAATATTCATTAACCAAGTTATTCTTCTAAATGCTAAAGAAAATTACTTCTGCAATATACACTAATTAAATATTTGATCTCATAAAATAGAAAACAGAGAAAAGAACAAGATACATAGGACATGCTTATTTTTGGACACAATAGTCCCCGGAAAAACCCAATGTGGGAAAACCATTGCAGCAGTTTTGAGGGTTTATTATTATGCAGTAGAAATATCTAAATACATATCTAGGATTCTCATCTACAAATCCTCTATAGATCAAATACTGGTGGAAATTTTGAATGAGGTTTACCTCACTTCACATGACAAAATTTCAGTTGAACCAACACAATACTGGCTAACCTCATCTATTTCTGCATTGGCTCTGTGTCATCCCTACATCACATTCTCTACCATCTATGTCAACTCTCTCATCTATTCCAGTTGTTCCTAGTAGTTCCTGGTAGTTATTGGCAGTTCTCCGCAGTTATGGTAGTTTCAGCAATTCCAGATTCTACGTTACTGGCATCTTTTCTGCATCAGCGCTCCTGGCTATTGTGTTGCATCTACATTAGTTCTCCCAACTGTTCCAGAAATTCCTAGTGGTTCCAATAGTTCCTAGCAATTTCAATTGTTCTGATAGTTCCAGATTCTGCATGACAGGTAGCTTTTCTATATCATCTCTCCTAGCTACTACGGTGCCTCTTTGCAAGCCCTTGCCACATCTTTGTTCTGTATTTTTTGAAAATTCCTTCTCCTAGATTCTCTTTGCCCCTCAATTGTAAGACCTCCCCAATCGATTTTCCTCCTGAGAAATTCTCACATGAGAAAATCGATTTTCCTCTCGAGAAGTTCTCACCTAAGAAAATCAATTTCCTCAATCTCTCTATGTGTATTTCCAAATGAACCGCACGCCTCCATTTTATACTTTTCCTATTGAGTCTTCAATGACCAAGATTAAGTCTCTAATCAAGGGCTATGATTAAAACATGACTTGATCTTCCTTTTAGATCATTCTCACCCATATTTTGATTAATACCCATTAATATTTTAATTTTCTTAAGTTTAAACTTAGGAACCCCGTTAAAAATATTAATTATTTTAATAAAATACAATCCAGGTGAAATTTCACCAAACAGTTTATTGATTCTTTAGAACTCATGTTCCTTAGCCTCTCCACCAATTTTCAAGGCTAGAGCACTTCCAATGCTACCAAATACTAACACTCACTCTTAGCAAGGAAAATTCTCTAGCAACAATGTCCACTTGCATGTTGCTCTATTTTTCAAGCACCTCCTTTCTGCACTTATGCTACCACCAACATTGTACTATTACTACTACTGTACTATTGCCCATGACACTACCACTACCACTGCTACATTTCTACTACATCTCCCTCTCAAACACTGCATCTAATGTGGTTCTAGCACTTCCACTGCTAACACTACATCCGTACTACAACTCATTTGATGAGAGAAGCAACTAAAAAACATCCAAAATTATTTGAAATTAACTATGTTTAGAATAATAGAATGAGTGTTGGAATCTCACTGTTGTTGATTCTGACCCTCTGAATCTTTTGCGCTGTAGCTAACTCCTGCACTTTGCCAACCGCACTTCTGCCAACCTTGCTTTGTGTTGATCAATCTTTGGTCCCCAGCTATTGCATCTGTCCCCCAAACACTCCACTGCATTATCTAACACTAAGTCCATCTCACTACTATTGAATCTTGCGCTCCTGTAGCAAGGAATTGATCCAAGAGGTGGACTCCTCAAGGATCCTACCCACATGTAGTACTCTCGACTACAGCTCAATTTCACCCCATCTCCCACTTGGAGATGCATGGGCACTCATGGTAAATTCATCCTCATCAATATTGGTGGTTGCAACCTTTGGATCATGCTTCTTGCCCTTATCCTTCTACTTCAAAGGACACTCAGATACAAAGTGACCCATCTTGCCACATATGAAACATTTCACCTTCGAAATGTCCTTCCACTTCTATTTTAGTTGTCCCTTTGATGCTAGAGTTCTGTTTTCCTCCTCCTCCTTCATCTTTGAGCCACTCCCACTACTACCACTGAGGTTGAACTTCACTATGTCCCTCCTTAACTCCTCCTATTGAAGAGCTGCCCACATCTCCTCCCATGAAAGTAGTTTTTCTCTACCCAATATGCTTTGGACAAAAACAATTCATTCATCTGAGACTCCATTCAGGGGTATCCTCACTATTATCACTCACCTCCTTGTGGATTTCAATTGGTCAAGGTTTCCCAAGAGTAGTGAAATTTGGAGCCACTGTCCCAGGCCATAAATGATCTCAGAGCTCGATCAGTCCCCTTCCAATGCCTAATGCTCACAAGAATTATTCCAATGGTATATAAAAGTTCAAAAGTAGGCTCCTGAAGCAACAGTTAAAGGACTTTGAAGATTACCATGAAAAAACCTAGCAAATGAAGAAAAATGGCTAAGTATGAGAAAAATCCCACAAATCAGCTATCACCGCAGGCCCGCACTGATAGCAAACCCCAACAAACGTGTAGGGGCTGATTTGCAACAAAGTGTTTACACCACCCGGGGAGGGCTGAAAAATTTCAACACAGGAAAGGTAGTAAAAATTGAGCCATGCTACCTCCCTTCTCTCTCCTCCACGTGGTGGGTTCCCGTATCCCGGTGACCCTGCATCTCACAATCTCGCAATATCTATGAATTGGCGGGGTTTTGACTTCAAAGACTTTGTGGGGGCCAATTTGCAATATAATGAGAAATCATTGGGGAAGGGTAAAAAAAGTTTAACATAGGAAAGGCCAACAAAACAGGATCAAACTGCCTCCCTTCTCTCTCCTCCACATGGCGAAATCCTGCATCCCATATCCCTCATCACAGGAGTCCCACAAATAGGCGTATCAAGGGGTTTTGAACCTAAAAGACCATGCGAGGGTCAAGATTGCAATTTAGTGTTAAATCTCCGGGAGGGTAGAGAAAACCAAATACAAAGGAAATGCTTTGCAAAACAAGGATCGGGCATCCCCTTTCTCTCTCCTCCATGTGGCATCGGGGATCACCGATCGGTGGGGTCACAGCGCTGAACATATAAAAAATTGTCGATATTGCGATATGGACCAAAATCACTGTGGAGGGCTGATATTTAAATACAAAGTAAAGCATGGAAAAATAGAGCTCGATGGGCCTCCTTCTCTCTCCTCTAGGGGGCCATGTAGTGGCCTTTGATTGGTCCGCCAAGTGACATGGCAGCTAATGTCAGCAATGACGTGGTAAGTACAAATGTTGACATGGTGGGGGACAGTGTCACTCAGTTTCAGCTTTTGTAGGGATCAAATGAGGCCATTTCTGAGTGACACATGTCACCTCTCACAAGATGACACGTGGAAGTAATGACATCACCCATCACGATCCGTGATCAACCATTGGAGATCGAACAAAATAATTCTCTCTCCTCCATTGAAATTCCTTCTTGGTTGTGATTGTGATAAGGAAAGAGGGCCATGAATGCGATAAGGTATTGTGATCCATTTGATAGGAATTTCATATCTAGACCAATCAAATTGTTATATGGAAAAAGGGTAAAGAGATGCCCTCCCCGTGTTGTGATTGCGATGTCCTAGGTGTGCCCAATCCTGTGTATCGACAATCACAGTTGTCCAGGGGGAAAGGCTAATGAAAAATACACTCAACACCGGGATGTGAGATTCTAATTTACAAAGGTAAAAAGCCCCTCGTGTAATTGTCAAAAGCCTTAGCGCCTAAGGGCTCAACCCCTGGTTCCAACTCCCAACTATATGACAAAACGCACATGAAGGGCTACGATAAGGGGTAGCTAAAGGGGAAAATCCAAAAAAAGCCTATTTTCTCCCGTTTTAAAGGAAAAATCTCGCGCCTAGGTGATTTTTTCCTTCCCATGGAATGCCTTTCGCCTACCACATCAATGCTATAATAATGCAGTATAGAGTTTTAATGGGTATATAAGTCAGCAAATCAGGGCCTTAATGGATCATGGTGAAGCAATCGAGTGGTATCTAAGACTCAGAAAAGATAACGGCTCAATATGGAGCCTTGTCCCTCTACATGGAATAGGACTACAAAAGCAAGCACTTACAAGTGACCCACTCCCCATTTCATAGAAAAAGGCACCCTTGCAGTAAAACCAGAAGTGATGGGAGCTGGTCGAGCAGCACAAAAGTCCATACCGCAAGCCAACCACAATCTATAATAGTGGCTATGACTGGGATGGTCATTAAGACAATTAATGCTTCTCTTTGACGAATATTCATTTTTGATGTCCTATAACATGCTCTCTTCAATTAGGCATTTATTTATGCAATATCGTTTTGGGCCATAGAGCCATTCCCAACTAATACAGCTAGTCAACTTGACAGTTGAATCTAGGAGATAGATATTTTTGTTGTAATGTAACTTCTTCCTCCCATCTCCTGATAAATAGGGGAAATGAAGACTTAATGGAGGTTTCATAAATTCTAGAGAAAACACTGCATGTATAATTTTAGACTATATTTCCTTTGTAATATAGATCTTTTCATAATATCTAGGAAACAGTGGGGATTCCCTCTTCAAAGGATTACCAATGTGTTCCCCTTTTTCTAACTCATTTTATGTTCATTCTTCTTCCCTGAATTCATGTAATTATTGTTGCTAGATGTGTGTCAAGCTCCCTCACAGATTCATTAGTATCTATATGTTAATGCAAATGCCTGTAGATGTTCCACATATTCATTTGTCTGAACATTGTTTATGTATATGCCTATGAGGACTATTGAGATTATATATTTAAATCTGTAGCACATGAATCATAGCTTTCAGTTCTCCCTTTATTCATTATTTCTACTTGTAACCAAAATAAGCATAGAAATCCTTATTGCCCCAAGCGCTGTGTGTTAAATATAGAAGTCTTGAAGCCTTATGCCCTATGTGATGGGTTACTCCTCTCTTATCCTCACTCACCCACTCTGTAAAATATTATTAAGCTGTAAGACCTTGAAGCCCTTGGCCTCCACTACTTTTAGGCTTATTTATGAGATCTGAACTAGTGAAGAAGTATCATAAATCTATGTTTCATTTCTCAAGATTAATAAACCAACCTATTTCCCATGTACATATTTATATATAGATCATAAGTGTTGTCTCCAGTTTCCTATAAATCATTTGAGACACAACGTTTTAGATGTGCCCAGGCACTAGTCTTGAAGCAATCCAAATCTGTCTCTGGGAGATACAACATATTTTGGCATTGTTTATGGGGAGCTATTGAAGGATTATTTCCCCTGGGATAAAACAAGCTAAAACACTCTTTGAATAGGTGATCAAATTCTGTTATTATTGCGTCCATATCACCTTAGCAAATCCACACCCCTCTCATTATCATTCATAACCGTGGATTTTAAAAGGCCTCATACTCGCTCAGATACATCCCAATAGAAAGCCCCATTTGTATTTGACCCTGAAAAAATGATTTTTAAGAAAGTATGGAAAGAGAAAACTCCCCCAAACTATGCTACCATCTCATCATCTTTCGAAGTTCCCTCTTCCAATTCTCAGCCTACTGCTGCTCAGTATTCAGGACTTACTCCTAAGGCCCTAACATACCCTCCTTCCTCTACAACCCCTGTGGGCTTAACCGCAGTCCCTCAAGAAAATTTGAGTCTTCCTCCACTAGTCCATATGGCTCTCCCAGGCTTTTTGCTCAGTAAATATGCACCCGTTAACCTTCCTCAACCTCTAAGTGTAATGCCCCAAGACTAACTAAAGAATCTACCTAGGTTTAATAGGAAATATGATAACATAGCACAAAGTCACATTGAAACTTTCAGTGCTTTTTCCGAGAACATAAATGTGAAACAATTGGATGAGGTTATGAGATTGTTTGTACAATCCCTCGATGGAGAGGCTAGAAAATGGTTCAAATCCCTTCCTAATGCATCCATCACTACATGGGAGCAACTCTGAAAACTGTTTGACCCAAAAATGGGGAGAAAAGAAGAACCACGAGTACCTCCTTACTGAATTCAATGAAATAAGGTAAAAGTTGAAGGAGAATACTACAGAATTTATCAAGAGATTCAATAAGCAGTTCAGTAACCTACCAACTGAAATAAATCCTCCCCTAGCTGCAGCTCAAGTGGATTTCTTAGGAGCCTTTGACTTTGATGTTGGTTTTACCCTAAGAGAAAGGAAATCTACCACATTGGACCAACTTTAGATCGATGCTCTCGAATTGGAAGAAAATATGTCCTTGGTAGGGAAGTTGAGGGCAAAGCAAGAACCTACCGAAGCTAAAAGAGGAGAAGAAGAGCAATACTCCTCTGGTCGATTTGGGGAATCATCAAAACCAAAGTGGGATGATCTAGATAAACTCATCAAGAGATTATCACAAACGTTGGGAAGCTCAAAATCGAGAACAAGAACCTCTCCTGGAAGAATTCTCAAGTCAACAACTGGGGCTATAACCAGCAATATAGAAGGCCTCCACTACAAATACTTTAAAGGGAAAGAAAGGAATAGCTATATGAGATTCCTCACCCCTTATTCTTGGAATATAGTCTTGATGAATAATTGTTGGATACTCAAGAAATGCAGGGAAATATATATATTGGTTTTGCTAAAGAGGAACATGAAAATATGGCCCACCAAGAGGTCATTCATAACAAAGAAGAAGTAGCAGAGGAAGAAGATATGGATTATTATTGCAGACAGTTTGTAGAGTTCATGCAAATATAGCCACAACATAAATATAATTGTTATGAATAATTTGGTATCTACAGATAGATAATAATTCCCTAGACAACAACAATATCTAGAACAACAGTTTAAAGCACTTTAACCTTTCTCTATTAACAATAGATAATACAAATAGAATGAGAGGACCTACTTGTACTTTCACTTTCCTCTTGTCTCCTTTGTATCGATAGTGTCGCTCCTTCACCTACTTAACACACTTGAGAGGTACCTGTAAACATCAACAGAACACAAAGAACCAATCAAAGAAAAATATCTATTGACTACAAGTAAATGGAATCAAATACATTCACACATATAAGCATCACATATCAAGATAAGCATATGGAAAAAGGTGCAAATACTTTATTGGAATAGAAGGAAGAAGTAAAACCATGAAGTTTGATTCGAAGTCACTCCTCCAAATTTGGTTCCATTCACATCATATCGTAAGCATGACAATCTGGTAGCATAATGACACCTATAATAGTATCAAATCTCAAACTAACATTATTTCCTTAGAATCATCAAAGTCCAACACCTGATCACTTAGATGAGTGCTCAATTTATAGGAAGATGGAAGAGGTTTTGTCATCAATGAAGGCATTGAATGGCCTTCCATACTTAGAATTAGTTCCATGGAGGAATGGATGAGAGGATAGGATGTATATTAACTCATTCCTCATCCATTTTCGAGCTCATAGGAGATGATAAGTGTGGGAATCTTCTAGAAGGCTCTAGAAGATAAGAATATTCTGCAAACCCTATGTGAATTTCACTCAAACGCACCCAGTGCAAGTCAAATAGGGCCTAAGTGCTCTACAAAGCACCCTGGCATGGACTTAACTGCTTTGCAGTGCACCCTTGCATGGACCTACCTACACTAGTCCCTCTAGAGGTCATTTCTAGATGTCTTTAGGCCATGAAATTGTCTGGGAAGGAGGCATTCAAAAGGTTGACTTGTTTGGGGCATGTAGCAACTGAAATTAGGGTTTGATGAGCCCTAAAACATTGATCTAGATGATGGGAGTGATGTGCCCAAATGGATTTGTAACAGCTGTCCCCTAAAGCATGAAATCAAAAATATTAATGTCGAATGATATGCTTTATGATGTCATGAGGAGGTTCCTAAGTGGATGGTGACCTACATTGATTAAAACACATAATATCATGATATTTTGATTTTTTCTCATGAATCATTGAGGGAAGGCATACCCATGCTCAGCATATAAACTTTCATTACAAGTACTTAGGCAGTCGTCTACAGATATAGACCCATGATTAGAATGACCATCAATGATTTGGTACATTTCCTGAAATCGTAGGCTAGATGGATGAAACTACATCCTGGGTCTTCTATCTCGTTTAATCATTCACTCAAGTATGAGTCTAACCATACGAATATGTGATCTGAAGTTGAACATGGGAAGACACCATCTGATTACTAGCCAATGATGTAAGTCATTAACAAACACGAGAGAAATCACCGATAATGATAATGATCCTCCAGGTACTGCAGTACATTTTGCATGGTGTGAATAGATGTTTTGATGTCGAACACCATACAAAGTCTTTTGGTCAAAGGCTAGTGATGTCAACATATCATCAAAAGTGAGAAACTTGCCATTGATGCATGCAAGCCTCCAGGTAATGGAAGGGTGTTTCTAAGTCAACTTCTTGGATAATGTGCTAATGTCGACAAGAAGCTACTCGACATAGGAGGGCCTAGATGTATCCCACATCAATGACACAAAATGAGTGTAATGATTTTGGAGACAGAATTTGATTGATGACATAAGGTTCAGGAATGGCGGTCATGAAAATGAAGGTTTATGGTATTGTAAAGGATGGATTTTAACTAAATGACTTCTCTTAAACATGTCGGCGACACTAAAATGAATTAGTAGCATTGACCCAAAACAAAGTCATGGATGGTATGATAGACCAATGGTATGATAACCATCAAGATGATAACCCAACCCAAATAGTCACGGTGATGAAGTGAAAGTGTCATGTTCCAGAGAAACTTGCTACCAAAAGTGGTTTTACCCCCTTTTCCATTTTCCCCAGATATTGCTGACTGGTACCTCTTTATTTTTATCAAGCTTGAGGTGGATAACATATTCTTGTTGTATAATTCCACCCTTCAGGTGAATCCATCGCTATGTGTTGTTTTAACAAGTCTAGCAAAGGTGAAACTCAGTCTTGTCATGATTGAAAAGTTTGTCGCTATTTGTTGTTTTAATGAGTTTAATGACAAAGCTAACTCGGTCCTTTTCATGTTTAGAGAGTTTGAAAAGGGACGAAAAGAAAACTCCACAAGTTATCTTTCATAGATTTGTCTCTCAAGCCTGAAAAAGCGTAAAACAATACGAGAGAGAACCTATTAACCATGTTCAGTCAACGTATTCCTTTTTTGTAAATAATCTATCTCATCCTGAAAAAGGGTTAGACTTATATTGAGTAGATGTCATTTCCAATCCATTAACAATCTGAAAAGGACAAGAGCTCGGTGATATTTTCATATTTAGAGAGTCTGAAAAGAGCTTAAAGAGGACTCCGCTTTGAGGAACGAGTGGTGTCTTGGATAGCAATGGTTTTGGTGATGTTGGGACTTCTCAAAATATGTTGATTTTTGTGAAGATGCTGGCTAATAAGACCACTCATTGCAACTATTCGTCAAAAAGGGTAAAACAACCATGTGAAAGTGTATAATTGGCCAAGCAGATAGCGACGACGAAAGGAGAAAAGCCAAGGCTCATCTGACGAAAGAGGCTAATAAAATGGAAATCAAAAGGGTTAAAATGGAGATGGGTTCATTTTTACACAAGCTTGAACCATAGGGAATTATGCTTGGATTTAGTTTCATGTTTACATAAGATTAAAATGAAAAACTATGCTTGGATTCAGTTTCATTTTTACACAAGCTTGAACCATGAAAAAACTATGCTTGAGATTAGTTTACATGCCCCTAACATGATGACTCAAGACTAGGTACATGCCCTGAAGCTTCATTGCATTCACCTAAGTATACTACTCATGGCTATCAGATGGATGGAATGAAGGTTCATTTACAAGATACAGTGAAAGACTCGACTAGGATTTTATGAGATCTTATCAAATACTCGAGTTGGAACTTTGCTCCAGGGGACCTTGTTTCATTTTTTAATGAGCTTGACACTAGACAAGGAACTTTGCTTAGATTTCTTTTTTCATTTTTTAACGAGCTTGACACAAGACAAGGAACTATGCTCTGGGACATGTTCCATTTTTTTAATGAGGTTGACACAATAAAAGAACTATCCTCATATTCCTTGTTTCATTTTTTAACGAGCTTAACACAAGACAAGGAACTATGCTCATATTCCTTGTTTCATTTTTTAACGATCTTGACACAATACAAGGAACTATGCTCATACTCCTTGTTTCATTTTTTAACGAGGTTGAAACAAGACCAAGAACTATCCTCATGGTAGCTATTTCATGTTTTAATGGGGTTGACACAATAAAAGAACTATCCTCATACCCTTTGTTTCATTTTTTAATGAGGTTGACACAAGACCAGGAACTATCCTCATATTCCTTGTTCATGACCCATAAGAGGTCATGACTTCCAAGAGGTTCTTATTAGATGGGAGAACACTAGAGAGATCTGGTTGCAATGCCCCCAACACATAATGTACAACATCATTGAATTGATCATCAATTGATGTAGGCATGGAATGGGTTGCCACATAATTAACCCATGGTGGGGAAGATAACATTGATACAAAAGGACCATTTATGGAAGATGGTTGACTAGAAGCCATATTTGGACCAGGAAATGAAAGATGGTCAATAGTGACAATTTTGCCTTCATGCGAGAAACACATCACTCAAAAGAGTGTTAAAACAATAACTCCCATTTCATAAACATAGTCGTGCCCAAGAAGTAAATTGTAATCTAAAGGTCTTGGGACTACCATCACATTGAGATAAACAATTTTTCCTCCCAAAGTAGGAAGTATCCCTAATGGTTGACTAGTTCCTCTGTTAAAAGGCAACAGATTCTGGGTAACAGGCACAAGCGGCAAGAATCGAGCGCTTTCCAAGCAGTTGAGGAAAGGATACTCATAGATGCACCTTCATCTATAATAGTTCTAGATACAATCATATTACAAACTTGTACTATGATCTGGAAAGGCACATAAGAAGGAAGACGAAATCCTGTCAGTCGATTCCAATGAAAGGAAGTGACTAGACTACTTGGAGGGGGTACCATAAGTATAGGAGAATTATCCCCTTGAGTTACGAGAACGGGAGGATTTTCCTCATGTCTTGATGGAACAGAAGGATTGCCTCCAAGCTCATTGGAATCTGAAGAAACAAAAAAAACTTGAGTGGTATCATACTCACTCTCTACAGAAAAGGTACGATTAACTGAAGGTGAAATTGAGTCAACTGTTTCCTTGACCTACTGATTTGGGTCAGGTATAGACTCATAGGATTCACTTTCAGAGAGAGTGGGTTTGACTTATGGTTGATTTGGGTTTGTCACTTTATCAACTAGTGAAGGATTAAGGGAGAGTCTCCTATAACTAGATGGAAGTCACTGCAGTGAAGCAGGACGGTTATCCAACACTTTTTTGGCTTCATCCAGTTAGGGAAAAAGGTGAATGGGGTAATTCCCTTCACATAACCTATAGGGGAACTAAACTTTACCCTTCTTTCCATGAACATTACTACCACTAGTTGATGGTGTCTCACTAAGATGATCTCCAAAAGTTGATGACACACGACAATGTGAATGAGATGACCATTCTTCTAAGATCTGAGGAATATCAAGACAATTTCGATGAACATGGTCTCTTGTACAAAGTTTGCATGGATATCGAACTTTGTGAGGCTTATCAGATGGTTTCTCCTCAGAAGTTGCATTTGAAGCAATTGTTGCTTGGTTTCCCCCCTATTGAATTGGCTTCTTCTTATTCTTCTTTTTAGTCACCTGGTTACTAGCATCAATACTTTAACCAGGTGAAGATGAAGAAGGGGAGGAAGAAAAAACCAAGGAATAAGGCAAAGGGTTAACTTTAGGATCAACTGGAGGTTGATTTTGTCCAGTTGGAGGAGTACTCGATTACAGAGAAATCACAACATTTTGAACCAAGGAGGTTGAAAACCAAACTAGCAAGACAATGGTAAATCCCAGAAGGGATAATGTAGCCATATAAGGAGCACCAATATTTCCAAAAGGAGGAAAAGGACTAGGATTCCCATCAAAAGGAATTCCTTGATTGGTGGACTCTAAATTTTTTTCCATATGTCTCAACCTAAGATCAACTAAGGAGCAAGCGTGGAGGATGTTATCTGCAGTCAATTATTTTATTTTAATCAAAATAACATAACAAAACAAAAGAGCGATAATCTATGAAAAAGGATTACCAAGCAACTATTAATTGTAGAATATCTCCTAGTGAACCGAGAAGTACAGGCAGGAAATCTTCCCGAATGTTGTGTTTGGTGTATCACAGTGTACAAGGTAGCCAACTCAGTTACCTAGGGATGGATAGCAACCTAGTGTTGTCCTCCCATATATACCTGAAAGTACGTGGAGGCCTAATCTGTATTAGCGTTGTCTAATGCAAAACCGCACAGTAAGAGCATTCCCATATACTTTATGTACTGTAATGCTGCCCTATATACCCAAAGGTACATGGACGATCTACGATATACTCACATATGTGGAATGAGATATCACACTCAGGATGTATTGCAGACAAATTAGTGACAGTTGCTATGTTTTACGACGTCAGAACACGTCTCTAGCCTAGAACCTCTAAATGTTTTGCATTAGATAACAATGCTCCATTAGGTTAATTCAGATGAATTTTAAGTTGATCTTGCTTAAGAATTTTCCTTTCAAGGTTCACCATATGATGTATTTTCAATTCCTAGAATGCAACCAATATGATAAGCATTCTTTCCATTCAATTTAAAAAAGAAAATCTTAGCTAATAGGGATAGAGCAATCAGATTTCTTTCAATCAAAGAGAAAAGAGAACACCTAATGCAATTTCCCTAGCTATTCCTATCAAGCATTCACAAACCTTAATATGCACGATGCATGTTTTTCTTTTCAATTTCCTTAATGTTAAAATGAACAAAGGGAAACTAATACACATACAATCAATCAATCAATCTTTTTGCAAGAACGAATATTTTACGACAATTCTGTTTCGAAAGAAAAGAAGACTTTTACAACACTTTGTTTCAAACAAATATTAATCAACTATAATCTAACTTTGGCAATGAAATGATAATGATAAAAAAATCATTTAAGAAGCATTAATCAATCAAGCCAAAGTAGGTCTGGAAAGAGGAGATACAAATTGATTTCAGAGATACTACAATCATTGATCTTTCAGGAAGAATAAACAGAAGGAAATTTGGAGAAAAAACCCAATCCAAAGGTGAAAATTTTCCTAAGGTAATAAACGCAGGTCAAATAGGGCCTAACTACACTACAGAGCAATTTCCCCCACTCAAGGGTGATCTATAGAGTACTGTCCCCTGACTAAGATCGCGCTAATTCCTGAGAGGCCACTCAAGAGTCATCTAACCTCAATTTTTTGACCAAAAAACACTTCAACAAGGCTGAAATAAGATCAATGAAAGCAAGTAAGGTCTACTATGGTGTCCTAGGATGTGGATAAACTACTTGGAATGATTATCATTCCCCATTGGAGTCACCAATTTGTTATGAATAATTTGGTATCTACGGATAAATACTAATTCCCTAGACAATAGCTAAATATAGAACAACAGTTTAAAGCACTTTAACCTTTCTCTATAAACAATAGATAAGACAAAGAGAATGAGAGGACCTAATTGTACTTTCTCTTTCCTCTTCTCTCCTTTGTATCGATACTATCGCTCCTTCCCGTAATTAACACGCTTGAGAAGTACCTGTAAACACCAACAAAAGACAAAGAATTGATCAAAGAAAAATATCTATTGATTACAAGTAAATGGAATCAAATACATTCACACATATAAGCATCACATATCAAGATAAGCATTTGGAAAAAGGTGCAAATACTTTATTGAATAGAAGGAAGAATTACAACCATAATGCTTGATATGAAGTCACTCCTCCAGCTTTGGTTCCATCCACATAA